>CAJQUW010003545.1:0-30409 GCA_907163375.1 Prostheceraeus crozeri
AACCATCACGAACTATAGTGCATTGATTTATTTACTGTTATAGCTTCAACCTTATCATTTGAATGATGATGAACTGCATTGTAGATTGTTATTTATCAATAAATTTTATCATAACCTGAACATTGAGTGAATCACCTAGCTAGAAAACGTATAGAGACATACATTATTGTTCTCTTGAATTTGAAAAAAAATCCATGTAATGCAACTTTTACGTGGCCTTGATCAATTATTTAAATCTCTACGGGTGGTTTTGTAAGCAGTCCGAAACATAGAGATAAAAGGCAGATATTCTACATTTCTTCCATGTCTATTTCAGACATTGCCTGATGGATTTCAGATATCAGAGAATTCAATTGGAGACATCTGAAATCCATCTGGAAATATCTGAAATAGACATGGAAAAGGTGTTGTGACTGGAACTTTCAGTATTTCAGGATGGCCAAAGTGGCCCACGATTTTATCAGGCATTTAATTTCTTTTAATACAGCTTGGTGGCTGGTGCAATTTTGAAATTGAATTAACTGGATAGTTTCTTCATGATGACGTTTGTTCTCTGGTGAAGATATAAAAAGAAATTACATCCGATCTGATAAAGTCACAGATTCATAAAATCATTAGAATTAAAAACAGTCACTGATTCTCCGATGCAATATCTGCATGAACTTATAGTCCGGCAGCCAGAACGAGTTTCTGCAGGGAACGAGGCCGAAAATGAGACTTTCACAGAATGATGTACACCTCGGAGTCCGGCAGCCAGAACGAGTTTCTGCAGGGAACGGGGCCGAAAATGAGACTTTCACAGAATGATGTGCACCTCATAGTCCGGCAGCCAGAACGAGTTTCTGCAGGGAACGAGGCCGAAAATGAGACTTTCACAGAATGATGTACACCTCATACTCAGGCCAGCCAGCCAGCACGAGTTTGTGCAGGGAACGAGGCCGAAAATGAGACTTTCACCGAATGATGTACACCTCATAGTCCGGCAGCCAGCACGAGTTTGTGCAGGGAACGAGGCCGAAAATGAGACTTTCACAGAATGATGTGCACCTCATAGTCCGGCAGCCAGCACGAGTTTGTGCAGGGAACGAGGCCGAAAGTGAGACTTTCACAGAATGATGTACACCTCATAGTCCGGCAGCCAGAACGAGTTTGTGCAGGGAACGAGGCCGAAAGTGAGACTTTCACAGAATGATGTGCACCTCATAGTCCGGCAGCCAGCACGACTTTCTGCAGGGAACGAGGCCGACAATGAGACTTTCACAGAATGATGTACACCCTATGGCTACTGCGAATCTGTACGTCTGCCGAGTTCTAGTGAGTTCCTCTTCTTGTCAGACATGATAAAAGAAAAACACATGTAATTCAAATGGGACACAGATTGCAGTTTTTTGTTGAAATGAAATTTTGTATGTTTTCTCTGATTAAACAAAAAGTACTAAGCTCAGAGTCATAATTTTTGACATGGAATGTCTTCAGGTCATTTCTTATGATATGCTTGTGCTTTTATCATGTATCTAATCGGCAATGTATGTGAGAATATGGTTGAATGTGGATAATGTTGCTCAAAATGTTTGTGTTTGTGGACATTAAGAGGCTCGCCAAATCTAAATGCGTTTAGCATTATTGACAGAAGTGCATGAAAATGAAAGAAAATGACCTGAAGACATTCCATGCCAAAAATTGTGACTCTGGGCTTAGTACTTTTCGTTTAATCAGAGAAAACGTACAAAATTTCATTTTAGCCAAAAACTGCAATCTGCGTCCCATTGGATTACCATGTGTTTTTCTTTGATCCTGTCTGACAAAAAGAGGAACTCACTAGAACTCGGCAGACGTGCCGATTCGTAGTAGGCATAGGGTGTACATCATTCTGTGAAAGTCTCATTGTCGGCCTCGTTCCCTGCACAAACTCGTGCTGGCTGCCGGACTATATCTTGCAAATATCAATAAACGGCAACCTACATTACTGGTGAAATCACGCAGTAGTAACAGAATTTACTTTAATTTACAAAGAGAACTTGGTAAAGGGAATAAGGTATGTGCACTGAATGAATTAACATACGTCCCGTTGTGGTGTTTTGACCATGCTTGGTATTGACAAACGCGCCCTGATGGAGGGGAAGATGCTCAGCCCCTGCCTATTTCCAAGACTATAGGTACAAATTCAAAGCAAAATACTCAAAATGAAAGCTCTTTTGATGACGAGTCAGAACATCATCATCGTTTTGATATTTAAGGTCACTGTGATTGCATGCCTTCAACATCGGTGATTACAATGTCCAGCAACACCTTGAAATAATCCACGTTTTCAGCCAGCAATTCAAATGGAAAATTTACGACATGTTTAATTGCACAAAACTAAGCATGAACAGACTTTGGAAATTAGATTTCATTGGGGATTGTATGACAATCAAATTGAGCACGTTGAAATAAAGCCTTTCTGAGACATTTCATCTGAAGAAACGTCGTTATCCTCACGACATCATTAATTCATGAAATAATCACGAGAGAAAGATCTCTGTCAGAGCAACAGATACAGTCAGCGATCCTGTCATACAAGTTGTGAGGAATCTGAGTGCCTCTTGATTGTCTTTTTCACTGCACTTTCATTTATGTACTCATTTATAATGATGCTATGATTTTCACAACTTCTTCTACTTTCATGAGTCTTTAATCAATTTTCTTCATCGTTACCATGCACTGCTTCATGACCGAGATTGGCAGCAAATCCAACTCTCAGATGCCATCACGATAACTGCAGATTTCTCGCATTTTATTACGCAAATCCATTTTCTCAAATGTGAGCTAACAACGCTTAATCAGTCAACGGTAATTGTGGTTTCCATGATAGATATCCTGAAGACTTTGAAGATCTGCAGCAGGGCTGGGAGTACTGTAGTGATAGATAGCTCTGAAGATCTGTGGCACCGATGGGAGTACTGTAGTGATTGATAGCTCTGAATATCTGCGGCAGGGCTGGGAGTACTGTAGTGATAGATAGCTCTGAAGATCTGCGGCAGGGCTGGGAGTGCTGTAGTGATAGATAGCTCTGAAATATCCTGCGGCAGGGCTTGGGAGTACTGTAGTGATAAGATATGCTCGGGAAGAATCTGCGGCAAGTGGCTGTGGAGTACTGTAAGTGATAGATAGCTCTGAAGATCTGCGGCAGGGCTGGGAGTACTGTAGTGGATGGATAGCTCTTGAATATCTGCGGCAGGGCTGGGAGTACTGGTTAAAGTGATAGATAGGCTCTGAATTATCTGCGGCAGGGCTGGGAAGTACTGTTAGTGAATAGATAGCTCTGAAATATTCTGCGGCAGGCTGGGAGTACTGTAGTGATAGATAGCTCTGAATATCTGCGGCAGGGCTCTGGGAGGTAACTGTAGTGATTGATAGCTTCTGAATATCTGCAATGTCAGGGCTGGAGTGCTGTATGATAGATAGCTCTGAAAGATCTGCGGCAGGGCTGGGAGTACTGTAGTGATAGATAGCTCTGAAGATCCTGCGCGCAGGGCTTGGAGTAACTGTTAGTTGTATTGATAGCTGCTGAATATCTGCGGCACCGATGGGAGTAACTGTAAGTGAATTGATAGCTCATGAAGATACTGCGGCAGGAGCAGGGAGTGCTGTAGTGATAAGATAGCTCTGAATATCTGCGGAAGAGGGCTTGGAGTACTGTAGTGATAGATAGCTCTGAAATATCTGCGGCAGGGCTGGGGAGTTGCTGTAAGTGATAGATAGCTCCTTGAAGATCTGCGCAGGGCTGGGAGGTACTGTAGTGATAGATAGCTCCTGAAGATCTGCGTCATGGCTGGGAGTGCTCGGTTATGTGATTAGATAGCTCTGAAGATCTGCGGCAGGGCTGGGAGTACTGTAGTTGATAGATAGCTCTGAAGATCTGCGGCAGGGCTGGTGAGTACTGTAGTGATAGGATAGCTCTGAAGATCTGCCGGCAGGGCTGGGAGTACTGTAAGTGATAGATAGCTCTGAATATCTGCGGCAGGGCTGGGAGTACTGTAGTGATTGATAGCTCTGAATATCTGTGGCAGGGCTGGGAGTACTGTAGTGATTGATAGCTTTGAAGATCTGCGGCAGGGCTGGGAGTACTGTAGTGATAGATAGCTCTGAATATCTGCGGCAGGGCTGGGAGTACTGTAGTGCTAGATAGCTCTGAATATCTGTGGTAGGGCTGGGAGTACGTTGTAGTATGATAAGGATAGCTCTGTAATATCGGCGGGAGGGCTGGGAGTACTGTAGTGATAGATAGCTCCTGAATATCTGCGGCAGGGCTGGGAGTACTGTAGTGATAGATAGCTCTGAAGATCTGCGGCAGGGCTTGTGGGTAGTACTGATAGTGATAGATAGCTCTGAATATCTGTGGCAGGGCTGGGACTACTGTAATGATCAGATAACTCTGAATATCGTCTGTGGCAGGGCTGGGAGTACTGTAGTGATAGATAACTCTGAAGATCTGTGCAGGGCTGGGAGTTACTGTAGTGATAGATAGCTCTCAAGATCTGCGGCAGGGCATCTGGAGTACTGTAGTGATAGATAGCTCCTGAATATCTGTGGCAGGGCTGGAAGTACTGTACTGATAGATAGCTCTGAAGATCTGACCGCGGACAGGGACTCGGGAGTAACTGTAGTGATAGATTAGCTCTGAATATCTGCGGCACCGATGGGAGTACTGTAGTGATAGATAGCTTTGAAGATCTGCGGCAGGGCTGGGAGTACTGTAGTGATAGATACCTTTGAAGATCTGTGGCAGGGCTGGGACTACTGTAGTGATAGATAGCTCTGAAGATCTGCGGCAGGGCTGGGAGTACTGTAGTGATAGATAGCTTTGAAGATCTGCGGCAGGGCTGGGAGTGCTGTAGTGATAGATAGCTCTGAAGATCTGCGGCAGGGCTGGGAGTGCTGTAGTGATAGATAGCTCTGAAGATCTGCGGCAGGGCTGGGAGTGCTGTAGTGATAGATAGCTCTGAAGATCTGCGGCAGGGCTGGGAGTGCTGTAGTGATAGATAGCTCTGAATATCTGCGGCAGGGCTGGGAGTACTGTAGTGATAGATAGCTCAGAATAATCTGCGGCAGGGCTGGAGTAACTGTAGTGAATACGACATAGCTTTGAAGATCTGCAGCAGGGCTGGGAGTACTGTAGTGATAGATAGCTCTGAAGATCTGCGGCAGGGCTGGGAGTACTGTAGTGATAGATAGCTCTGAATATCTGCGGCACCGATGGGAGTACTGTAGTGATAGATAGCTTTGAAGATCTGCGGCAGGGCTGGGAGTACTGTAGTGATAGATACCTTTGAAGATCTGTGGCAGGGCTGGGACTACTGTAGTGATAGATAGCTCTGAAGATCTGCGGCACCGTTGGGAGTACTGTAGTGATTGATAACTCTGAATATCTGCGGCAGGGCTGGGACTACTGTAGTGATTGATAACTCTGAATATCTGCGGCAGGGCTGGGAGTGCTGTAGTGATAGATAGCTCTGAAGATCTGTGGCAGGGCTGGGAGTACTGTAGTGATAGATAGCTCTGAAGATCTGCAGCAGGGCTGGGAGTACTGTAGTGATAGATAGCTCTGAATATCTGCGGCAGGGGCTGGAGTACTGTAGTGATAGATAGCTCTGAAGATCTGCGGCAAGGGCTGGGAGTACTGTAGTGATAGATTAGCTTCTGAATATCTGCGGAGGGGCTGGGAGTACTGTAGTGATAGATAGCTCTGAAGATCTGTGGAGGGCTGGGAGTACTGTAGTGATAGATAGCTCTGAAGATCTGTGGCGCAGGGCTGGGAGTACTGTAGTGATAGATAGCTCTGAAGGATCTGCGGCAGTGGCTGGGAGTGCTGTAGTGATAGATAGCTCTGAATATCTGCGGAGGGGCTGGGAGTACTGTAAGTGATAGATAGCTCTGAATATTCTGCAGCAGTGGCTGGGAGTACTGTAGTGATAGATAGCTCTGAAGATCTGCGGCAGGGCTGGGAGTACTGTAGTGATAGATAGCTCTGAATATCTGCGGAGGGGCTGGGAGTACTGTAGTGATAGATAGCTCTGAAGATCTGTGGAGGGGCTGGGAGTACTGTAGTGATAGATAGCTCTGAAGATCTGCGGCAGGGCTGGGAGTACTGTAGTGATAGATAGCTCTGAATATCTGCGGCAGGGCTGGGAGTACTGTAGTGATAGATAGCTCTGAATATCTGCGGCAGGGCTGGGAGTACTGTAGTGATAGATAGCTCTGAAGATCTGCGGCAGGGCTGGGAGTACTGTAGTGATAGATAGCTCTGAATATCTGCGGCACCGATGGGAGTACTGTAGTGATAGATACCTTTGAAGATCTGCGGCACGGCTGGGAGTACTGTAGTGATAGATAGCTTTGAAGATCTGCGGCAAGGCTGGGAGTGCTGTAGTGATAGATAGCTCTGAATATCTGCGGCACGGCTGGGAGTACTGTAGTGATAGATAGCTCTCACGAATATCCACTCAGCGGCAGGGCTGGGAGTACTGTAGTGATAGATATCTCTGAAGAAGATCTGCGGCACAGATTGGGAGTGCTGTAGTGATAGATAACATCTGAACTATCTGCTGCAGGCTGGGACTACTGTTAGTGATAGACCCACTCTGAAATATCTGCGGCAGGGCTGGGAGTTACTGTAGTGATAGGATAGCTCTGAAGATCTGCGGCAGGCTGTTGCATGTGAGGCGCTTTTGTGAGCGCTGGTCACAGCCCGCACGTGGCTGGGAGTACTGAACGTGATAGATAGCTCTGAAGATCTGCGGCAGGGCTAGGGAGTACTGTAGTGATAGATAGCTCTGAAGATCTGCGGCAGGGCTGGGAGTACTGTAGTGATAGATAGCTCTGAAGATCTGCAGCAGAGCTGGTAGTACTGTAGTGAATGATAGCTCTGAAGATCTGCGGCACAGATGGGAGTACTGTAGTGATAGATAACTCTGAATATCTGCTGCAGGGCTGGGACTACTGTAGTGATAGATAACTCTGAATATCTGTGGCAGGGCTGGGAGTACTGTAGTGATAGATAGCTCTGAAGATCTGCAGCAGGGCGGGGAGTACTGTAGTGATAGATAACTCTGAATATCTGCGGCAGGGCTGGGAGTACTGTAGTGATAGATAGCTCTGAAGATCTGCGGCAGGGCTGGGAGTACTGTAGTGATAGATAACTCTGAATATCTGCGGCAGGGCTGGGAGTACTGTAGTGATAGATAGCTCTGAAGATCTGCGGCAGGGCTGGGAGTACTGTAGTGATAGATAGCTCTGAATATCTGCGGCAGGGCTAGGAGTACTGTAGTGATAGATAGCTCTGAAGATCTGCGGCACCGATGGGAGTACTGTAGTGATAGATAACTCTGAATATCTGCGGCAGGGCTGGGACTACTGTAGTGATAGATAACTCTGAATATCTGCGGCAGGGCTGGGAGTACTATAGTGATAGATAGCTCTGAAGATCTGCGGCACCGATGGGAGTACTGTAGTGATAGATAACTCTGAATATCTGCGGCAGGGCTGGGAGTACTGTAGTGATAGATAGCTCTGAAGATCTGCCGCAGGGCTGGGAGTACTGTAGTGATAGATAGCTCTGAATATCTGCGGCAGGGCTGGGAGTACTGTAGTGATAGATAGCTCTGAATATCTGCAGTAGGGCTGGGAGTACTGTAGTGATAGATAGCTCTGAAGATCTGCGGCAGGGCTGGGAGTACTGTAGTGATAGATAGCTCTGAATATCTGCGGAGGGGCTGGGAGTACTGTAGTGATAGATAGCTCTGAAGATCTGTGGCAGGGCTGGGAATACTGTAGTGATAGATAGCTCTGAATATCTGCGGCAGGGCTGGGAGTACTGTAGTGATAGATAACTCTGAATATCTGCGGCAGGGCTGGGAGTACTGTAGTGATAGATAGCTCTGAATATCTGCGGCAGGGCTGGGACTACTGTAGTGATAGATAACTCTGAATATCTGCGGCAGGGCTGGGAGTACTGTAGTGATAGATAACTCTGAAGATCTGCGGCACCGATGGGAGTACTGTAGTGATAGATAACTCTGAATATCTGCGGCAGGGCTGGGAGTACTGTAGTGATAGATAGCTCTGAAGATCTGCGGCAGGGCAGGGAGTACTGTAGTGATAGATAGCTCTGAATATCTGCAGCAGGGCTGGGAGTACTGTAGTGATTGATAGCTCTGAAGATCTGCGGCAGGGCTGGGAGTGCTGTAGTGATAGATAACCTTTGAAGATCTGCGGCACGGCATGGGAGTACTGTAGGATAGATAGCTTTGAAGATCTGCGGGCAGGGCTGGGAGTACTGTATGTGATAGATAGCTCTGAAGATCTGCGGCAGGGCTGGGAGTGCTGTAGTGATGGATAGCTCTGAAGATCTGCGGCAGGGCTGGGAGTGCTGTAGTGATAGATAACTCTGAATATCTGCTGCAGGGCTGGGACTACTGTAGTGATAGGTAACTCTGAATATCTGCGGCAGGGCTGGGAGTACTGTAGTGATAGATAGCTCTGAAGATCTGCGGCAGGGCTGGGAGTACTGTAGTGATAGATAGCTCTGAAGATCTGCGGCAGGGCTGGGAGTGCTGTAGTGATGGATAGCTCTGAAGATCTGCGGCAGGGCTGGGAGTGCTGTAGTGATAGATAACTCTGAATATCTGCTGCAGGGCTGGGACTACTGTAGTGATAGGTAACTCTGAATATCTGCGGCAGGGCTGGGAGTACTGTAGTGATAGATAGCTCTGAAGATCTGCGGCAGGGCTGGGAGTACTGTAGTGATAGATAGCTCTGAATATCTGCGGCAGGGCTGGGAGTACTGTAGTGATAGATAGCTCTGAAGATCTGTGGCAGGGCTGGGAGTACTGTAGTGATAGATAACTTTGAAGATCTGCGGCAGGGCAGGGAGTACTGTAGTGATAGATAGCTCTGAATATCTGCTGCAGGGCTGGGACTACTGTAGTGATAGATAACTCTGAATATCTGTGGCAGGGCTGGGAGTACTGTAGTGATAGATAGCTCTGAATACTCGAACAGTGGCAGGGCTTGGAGGAGTACTGTAGTGATAGATAGCTCTGAAGATCTGCGGCAGGGCTGGGAGTACTGTAGTGATAGATAGCTCTGAAGATCTGCGGCAGGGCTGGGAGAGCTGTAGTGATAGATAGCTTTGAAGGTCTGCGGCAGGGCTGGGAGTACTGTAGTGATAGATAGCTCTGAAGATCTGCGGCAGGGCTGGGAGTACTGTAGTGATAGATAGCTCTGAATATCTGCGGCAGGGCTGGGAGTGCTGTAGTGAATGATAGCTCTGAAGATCTGCGGCAGGGCTGGGAGTGCTGTAGTGATAGATAGCTCTGAATATCTGCGGCAGGGCTGGGAGTACTGTACTGATAGATAACTCTGAATATGTGCTGCAAGGCTGGGAGTGCTGTAGTGATAGATAGCTCTGAATATCTGCGGCAGGGCTGGGAGTACTGTAGTGATCGACAGCTTTGAAGATCTGCAGCAGGGCTGGGAGTGCTGTAGTGATAGATAGCTCTGAATATCTGCGGCACCGATGGGAGTACTGTAGTGATAGATACGTTTGATGATCTGCGGCACGGCTGGGAGTACTGTAGTGATAGATAGCTTTGAAGATCTGCGGCAGGGCTGGGAGTGCTGTAGTGATAGATAGTTTTGAGCGAATGGACGTCAGCTATCTATCATTCTATCATTTCATCACTCCTATCCATGACATAGATGCTTGTTGACGACTAGTACAGATATCTGTTTCGAACAAATACTACTTAATTAATATGCTTTCCGTGCTGAATGCCTTATTGCACTACGCGCAGTGTCATTCCTAAACGAGAATTCGTCGATAATGATGCTATAAATACGTCCTCAATTGTTGTTTATACTATTAGAGATTAAAATAGATAGAACAGACACTTTTGATAAAATTCTGCCAATCCTACAGAATATTGAGGTTCTGATCTCTGAATTGCAATTTCAAATTGTTGCATGAATATAGAGCTCTTCATTTTAATGACATACAGTATTCTAGCACAATGCAGTTGAAAATCATGTCGAATTTTACATCAATCAATGGACATCAAAACGCGGTGACATATATATATACAGGGTGGCGCACGAGTGTATTAACAGCAAAGTACTCACTAAATCCGATGCACTGATTATTCTTCTTACTATGTTATCTGCCTGTGGTTTGCACAGAGGCACCTGATGGTCTCTATCGATCGGTTGCAGGAATCACTTCTACAATCAAGGCTTTGCACGCCAGTTTTTCTAGCAGAAAAAGCTGCAAACATACCCTTATAACCTTTGACTGTCTGACGAATTGCGCATTCACTTTATTTTTTTCCGTTATGCCGCAGCCCACACTGACTTTTGAAGAAAGAATATCTATCTTGAAATTTTTTTGGAAACATTGAAGCGCACGACTTGTGATTGGTTCATGCGGTGCACCATTTGACTGTGATCCACCATCACGTCAGACTATTCATCACTTAAGGGATAAATTTGAGGAAAGTGGACAAATTTCTGATCTACGACGGAGGCACCAAGCAACTGTAAACACAGAAAATAATCAAAATTTAGTAGCACAATCTGTTGTTGAAAATCCTAAATTAACAACAAGACGTTGCAGAAATCAATTGGGAATAAGCCGAAGATCACTGCAATGAAGTTTACATGAGCCAGCCATACAGACCACATTTTCGTGTATGTTTTATTAGAAGATGATACCGATAGGCACTCACAATTTTGCGAATTGTTTATTAATTAATGAATGTCGTAGCAATCCTGATTTCATGGATTTGATAATTTGGAGTAACGAAGCACAATTTAAATTATCTGGTCTAGTAAATAGAAATAACTGTGGGACACAGTGAATCCTTATAATGAACTTGAATCGCATCTGAACCAACCTGGCTTTACAGTAAGGATCGGGAAATCTTCAAATGGAATAGCCGGACCAGAATTTTTCGAAAGTACAGAAAATGGACAAAATTATCTAGATCGACTGCAAACAGCAATTTTTCCAAACGAGGAACCAACACTATTTTGATAGGATATATTGTTATGCACGATGGTGCACCACCCCATTTCGCTAGAACAGTTTGTGCATATCGTGATCAGTGCTTCCATAACAGATAGATAGGTATAGACGTGGAGTCATTGAATAACCACCACGTTTACCAATTATGTTTTCAAGAGCATTCAAAAATATCGCCGACCTTCGACTATTTATCACTAAATTGTTTGTCAACCTCAACAAAGACTTGTGTTCCAAAATTTGCAGAAGTGTTGCACCCCGTTGTCAGGAATCTATTGATTTAAATGGTGAGCAATGTTTTAGAACATGTGCTAAATAAATGCACGTTTAACCATTTGTACATATAATTCTCAAAATATATTTCTATGACCTTCCAATTTAGAACAGCGTCTACTGTTAATTTACTCGTGCGCCACCCTGTATATATGCCAGGTAACTTCCTTCCATTTATGCCTCATTTTATCATTTTAAGAGTGAAAAATCGTTTTTCAGATTATTTCTCTTTGACAGAACATAACTGAGAACGATGCTCAGGATTTGAGATGTAAAATCACCTTTTCACTTTCGTCCATTTGGCGGGAAATTCAAATTGTTTTTCAAAATGGCGCCAAGAAATTCTTCATTTTAGTAAGTTGAGAAAAATATTCAATTTTGAACTTTCATAATCTTTTTGCTTCCATATATGATTCATTTGGCGTATTTTCTAGGGTTCTGCACCAGTCCGACATTCAAATTCGATTTAGTTTAGTGGCAATGCGGCAATACGTACTGGAATATATATGCAATCGCGTAATCCGCTTCTGTGAAATTCAGAATAAGCATAACTTTCAAATCAAATCCTCAGCGAAATATGCGCTGTATGATCTAATTAATAGTTGAGAGGATGTTGTACTATAGGCCCCATTATAAGATTGTGAAGGCAGTGGTAAAGACGACGAAGGCGGCCTTGACGATGACAGATCAAGTAGGCCTAATTCTACATATGGAAATATGAATATGTCTGTCGAATGCCTTATAGTTACAATGTTTGACAACAAAATTGTGAGCCATCAGTTTGTTTGGCTCTTTTATTATTTTGCAATATGCAAATGGTGTGCAGGGCATTATAGAAAGCTAACGACGTGAGATCATCGACTTCAGTAGGCCTACTCATGATTTGAAAACAATGGACACAATGGAACCACATTTGCACCATTATTTCCTTCCTCAAAGCTTCGCAGTTCCCATTTCTGAAGCTTTATACTTGTGTAAAAAAGCATGTTGAATTTTTGAAGACACGTCTTATAGTGTTCGTCTCTTGTTATGCAGGGTAAGGATGATTTTAAAAGTTTCATGGTGCATACAAGAGCTATTTTCAATGATCTTCTTCTATTTCAGGATGACAACGCATGGTTCCCATTGAAGTCAACGATAATTGTCTGGTTATTATTAACTCCAAAAAGGAAAAAATGCATGGGAGAAGCCGGACGTCAGTGTCAGTGGCAATATCCGCAGCGATAGTAGGCCATTGGATCGCACCCATAGGCCTACCTAAGAGGCTGCTGCGCTGCACCTCAATGGCAAGGGCTTTCATGAAAGGAATGCTAGAAATGCCGTGTAGGATTGTGCGCCAAGTGTTTCAAAGCGCATCACATTTGGTGACTTATTTCATGACGACATGAACTGCTATGCATCCACAGAAAGACAGGATAGTCGTTTTACACAGCAAATAGGCCTACTAAGAGAAAATCACTGATAGAAGTCCATATCTACAATGCATATGCATCTGCATAAGAGTTTTAGGAACTGCATTTCACTGCTGTCAGACCTGCTTTTATGCCATGCATCAATGGCACAAATCATGCTTTGAATAAAACTACAAATCAGAATTACAAACAATATTGCTCTTTTTTTAATTTGATTTGCATGTAGCCTACATGCAACCGAATAATTCGTCAAAGCAGTTGATATGAGTAATGGAGATGCAAAAGCAGATTTGAAATGCACAAGTGAGATGCTGTTACTAGACAAATTGTTGTTCTTATTGCAGTTTTATGAAGTTCACTACTTGAAAATTTGCTATTTTAACATCACATCCAAAATTTACTACTTTTTAGGAGTGGTAGGACGCGATGGCACATAGTCCGTATATATATCCAAAAATGATCCCCAAAGAAAACACAGTATCAAATAAAATCCCCGACCGGTTTCACTTCATTCTCAGAAGCTTGTCAAGGGAATGATTTATTAATTAAATCTATGTATATACAGAAAATTCAAACTGAAATAGCATTCAGCGCAGGTTTCAGCTACTCAATGATACGGCGTTCCATTGCTTCCCTATCAACCTTGGTTTTCGACAGTGACATCTGATAGAGAGGAGCAACCTTAATCTGCGAATTCATACCCGGTCAGTGGATGAAGGTAGGGATTCATGGTGGCATGCATGACGTAGCCTTAACGTGGGCTAAAATGAATCTTGTCCCTATCAAATTTAGTCACTTTATGATTTAGAAGGCTAGCCCTAGGCCTATTTTGATGGACATTATTATCCTGTTGTGGACGATGGTATTTTTTAGAGCTTCGCTCTACTATGATTAGGCCTATACATCTTCCTCGTAGTCATATTCACACAAATGCGTTGATCTAAGAATTAGCGTTATTCTATGAATAAGAATAGGCGATTTGCATCACTAGTCGTGGCTTAACTATATGCGCGGTTGGTGTACACGGGCCTAAATGCAGTCATTTAAAATTGTAATTCTAAAAGTTTATAAGTATGAGGGATTGATGGGGGTGTGATTACTAATATCGTAAACTTATTGTTTTTGTATTTATGTAAATATGTTAAATTGTGTTTTATGTCTTTATTTGATAACGTTCTCTTATTTGACTGAATCTGAACAGGCCTACCAGGAAGATAAAATTTTAGAATGAAATTGTGACGTGTAATGTTTGCCTCAGCTTACATGTAATTTTCGCATTATCATTGCGGGAGAATACTGACAACGAATTGCATCATTTTGTGCTGTCAGATGTGAAAACAAGCTAACACGTATACTTTCCATCGTATAATGTGTGTCAGTGTTTTCGAAGATCAACGCCTCCATCATTGCCTACAGACAGAAATACATGTACATACATGAAATGCCCACGAGATTTATGTTTCACAAAATCCCAAACCCATGGGTGTAAGAGGGCAGCAAAGATAAATATTGAGTGCACAGAGAATACAAGAATATTTGTCCTCAGTCATTCGGATTGTCATTCAATAAAAAAAATTCATTAGATTTCATCGTGAACTTTATCTTTGAATATCACGTATCAAGCTCAGGTACAGCAACTGAACTTTAGGCAATGAGGCAACGGTGTGGGCACGGACAAGCTTGCGCAGATGCCCGCAATCCACCGACCCCACTCCAGATCTAAGAAGCACTGTTAATAGACATCACTAGAGATGTCGTCTTCAATAGGTTAGAATACCAATAGGTCGGACTTCGGTCGGACATACTCGTAAATGCAGAATTCCTCTGACGTTAACGCGTCCTCGAGTGGATGCTATTCTGAAATTTCCAGGTTTGAGATCTAAATGGTATTATCGTGGTGTTCAGGTTGAACTATGACGGAGTCACAAAATACAAGCGGGCATTTTGCTGCTCAATATCTCAAAATTTGAAGCTTTGCAAACCACAACAAGTACATTTTTGACGCTAACGCGTGTTCAAATGGCCTACAATGTTGCCATCAAATGTTCATGTCAATATCATGCTACCACAATTTTGCTGTCTTCAACTTCAACACTGGAATCAGTGAATTGTGGGTGAAAGCCTTTTTGCTATCGTATTTAACAAGTTTCGAGCAACAAAGATAATTGCTGTATTAGTAGGCAATTCGCTTGAGACAGCTGTCCGAAAGTAATTATTAATGAATGCAGAAATGATTCCACTTTCAAAGTTGATCGATTTGTTTATCTCAATGCGTGCTATAGTGTATGAGGATTCAAAAATAAGCTCTTAGTTTTGTACATTTCTTATCCATCTGTTTAAGTCTTGCTCCTTTTTGCAATCAATTATTTTGGCTTGTTTAAATCTCAGTCTACTCGCATGCAACTACCAAGATATTTAGTGAATGACTATTTTCCTGAAATTGGAAAGCACAGCTTTTCTATCCAAGGATTTCTTGTTGAACCGAGAAAGCGAAGCGATCGAGGGTCGACAAGATATCCGTGGACGGAAAAAGTACTTTTACAATGAAGGAATATAATTTTTTATTTTTCACCGTGCGTATAATGTAGATATCCTGCCACTTTATTTTACCTGTAAAGCAGATTACTGCACGCTCGTGCAGTAATATTTTCATTACTGCACTGGTTGAATTATAGATTTCTATATAGATATATGCGATCGAATTATATAAAACCCGCTTATTATTTAACTCATCAAACACCATAGAATTATATTAGTCATAATGGTCATGATATCGGTGAAAAATATAATTACCTACACAACTCGTGCAAAGATATCCATCTTTTGCTTTCTCCTCGATCAACATTCTATGACCTCGCCCTTCGGGCTCGTGCATAGATATGTTGACCTCGAAGAAAGCAGTAAAGATGGACATTTTGCACAGTTGCGTAAATAACTATTTTTGTGGATGTCTATGAATCAAATCACTCTTTTGTCCATGTCTATGAGCAGGGACAACCAGAATAGATATAATCTAATTTCTTTGCGGCCATTGCAGATAGAATAGATATTTATAGCAACATGGACATTAAAGTATCCAGGTGTAGAAAAGTCAACTTTTCAAACAGCAATAAAAGTAGATATTTCTCCATGAATGTAAAAGTCATAGTTTTCCTACGTCTCCATGATAGGAAAAGTAAACCTCCTCATCCATGCATAAGGAAAAAATATTGCAGTACGAATGAACATTCCAGAAATGCTCATTCGAAACTGAAATCGAATTGAAATCTCTGAAGAAATTCAAACATGTCTTCTCAACATATCATTGATGGAAGTAAAATTTTGCTGGCAGTCGCCATTTACAGATAATACATAATCAGTTTAGTTTCATGCAAGACATCATTGTCAAAGTGTTTGTGTTGCGACATACGATTCTGAACACCAATGAAGAAACCCGTTTCACTAGTCCACCAACGGAAAATCCTTTCCACGAATTGTTCCGTGAATATTCCGGAGTTTCTACATTCTCCGATTAGACTATGGACGCATTGTACGAGAATATTTCACCCACTCACTTGAATTGCCATGAAGATAAAGATTCTGGTTGGTGTACAGAAGAACAAGGCATTCCTCGCGTCCTGGATTGTAATAAATCCCCATACATCTATCGTATTGGTAGCGGCTGCACAGACGGAAGCATTCAAAGAATGAATACTTCTCAAACGTCTTGTGACATCCACCCTGTCCCGCGTTCATGTGAGAATGCGTGAAGCTGTAAGGTGGGATTTCAGATCTTTTGAGATACATTGACCGACTGTGTTTTGACGTGGTCATAGGTCTCACTTGACACCAACGGCACCGCTGTTATTTCCCCATCTTTGAATGTACTGCTGATCTTATTTCCATCATGTACAATATAATCCTTGGACGAGTCCTCATCGACCCTATTCCTTGACCACATCATGTCTGAGGATTGAGGCGAACTTCCTCCGTCTGCCCATAACCAGCCGCTCTTGTCGGTCTCTCTTTCTTCTAGTGTATCTGTAAGACCAATGAAAAACGTGTTATACGTAAGCTCGGCCTTCATATTCTTCAGTTTCAGTACATTATCTCCTTGGATAAGTTCTCCATTGACTTGTGCACAAAATTGTTGGGCCTCACACCAACTTAATGTTTGTTCGCTCCAATAAAGGCATAAATCGAATTTATCTACGTATGGTGACGGACATGACTTCGATTTCGGCGAGGAAGCTACCGTTGGCCAGGTAAAGATGAAGAAATAAATGGCAAAGATCATTTTTCAGTCATCCAAGCTGCGAAATTCTCAGATAAATTCATCTCTCGTTATAAGAAAGTCTTGCTATTGGCTGAATGTTGCACCAACGGCTGCTGTCAGTTTACCTGTGAAGAAGGTGGAGATCGGAAACTTTTCAAGTTCATAAGGACGCTTTGAAATGCATGATAGGCGAGGCGGTTTCATTTTGAAAATTTCCCATTATGCTTCTCGACTGTTTCTAATGTATTTTTGTATGAAAATTTCGAAAGTCATGGATCAGAAAAAAATAACTCAGCTAGCCTTTTTCGAGAAAATTACAAAAATTCAAAATGGCGGACAAACGGGAAACAGTAGTCTCAGGCTCGATTAATATTCTTCATGCATCAATAACAAGTCTTGGAGGTCCTAATAGGTTCTTAAAATTTCTTGGAAGTCTCATGTTTGCTTGTGCACAAACCAAATGTGTGAATCAGTGTTCTGTATCAGATCGATCAGACCTCCAAGACTTGTATGCATAATGAATATTAATCAAGCCCCAGAATGCAGTTTCGGTTTTATGTTCGCCACTTTGAATTTCTCTCATTTCTCAAAAACTACAAAGCCGCATGATACTCCAACAGCAACCACTGAAAAGAGCGTTTCAAACTGCATAGAAAGTTGCTGACGAAATAATTGAAACTTTTTCTAATCTAGCCACGGAGTACAGTTTCGTTTTCTTGCGCGCCATTTTGAATTTTCGTAATTTGCTCGAAAAGGGCTAGCTGAGTGATTTTTAAACAATGATTTTTGAAATTTTCATGCAAATTCATCAGAAACCGTCGAGAAATATAATGATTGATAATGATTAAAGACAATTGATAGTTTTTAAGTCATTCCAGTGAAGATGTCGCATTCTATTTTCACATTTTCCTTTGAAATAATTTTACTCACGGTTGTCAAAAGTAATTACATGCATCATTCTGCGATTACACCAATCAATTAATTGCAACACATTTGTACTAAGTAGGGCCCGGATTTTTATGTGCTCGAAAACCCCAAGATATGTAATATTTTATGTGAATAATAAGTCCAAAATATGTGAAAAACCATGTGGAATATTTTTTTGCAAGTCATTGTTTTACACTACTTGGAACTAAAAAGAATGGCTTATCACTCGCTTAAAACACTCAGTGACGAAAGAAGCATTTGTCTACGGTGAGTTTCTTAATGTTCTCTTCACAGAATGATCGCTGGTTGTCCGAGAGAAGACTTCTGAAGACACAGAAGATTTCGACATGTACAGATGTCACTGGCGCATAGTTGAATAGAGCGGCACTAGCTCGGCTAATTACTGGGTCAAACCTTCAGGCAAATTGTCGTTGCCGTCACGTACACACACGTCCGACGTACATGTTTTGGGAGGAAATTAGTGATGTTGCAAAAAATAATGAATGACATGAGAAAATCGGAAATACCGTAAAACCTCTATTTGAACGGCATGCCGCTCTATTTTTCAAACCTTTCCCCGCACTGCCGTTCAATTAGAGGGTGCCGTTCTATTTTTCGACTAGCTGATCAGAATTTAGAGATGAAATTTTCAGTAATTTTTATCTTAAATCTGTAAATTTTATAGATGAAAAGCGAAAACATGTAACATAGGAACTCTGCATATATTTATTTGACAAAAGTTAACAAACACAGGTTACCGGTAATCACTGGTTAGAAATCACAAACTCACTATTGAAAATCAAGTGACACGTCACTGTTGTAGCTGTCCTTGTCATTCGCATCACCTTCAGCATCATCGTCAAAGTTCTGATTGATTCCACGTTCGACACCAGCATTGGCTCGGGCTTGCCGGAGAAGTTGCAAACCAGTCTGAATTGGACCGTCCGAGTCTGGCTTGAAACAATGGATCTGGCAATCCTCCGAGCCGTCGAGAGCGTTGGTCAGTCCGCATCCTTTAAATGACTTGATGATCAGATCCTTCGGCAGCTGATACCAGGCATCGACAATCCATTTCAAGTATACTTCCATTGATGGTGCTCGCATGTTGCCGGATTTGGTGTAGCTCTTCTCGCCGTGCAACATCCAATTCTCGTAGAACTGTCTGACTTTGGCCTTGCAAATAATTACGATGCAACTCCATTGAATGGGACTTCTCAGCCTCTAAAAATAGCTCCATAGCATTCTACTAACTATTTTCCTGTTTTACACGTTTTGCAGAAGATTATTTCAGTCATGTAATTGATGTAGGAGATGAATTCATCAAAGTGTCGTTAAATTAGAGGTGCCGTTCAAATAGAGGTTTTACGGTATGTGAAAATCCCGAAAAACGTCAAAACATGTGACAAAATATGTTTCATGCAAAAACATAAAATAATTTAACACTAGAATTACCATGGTGTCGAATTTGACACCATCCAATTTTCTAGCCATGAGTTATGCATGTTTAACTAGTCAGTGGCATTTTTCCTCTTGTGACAATTATTTATTTCATTTAAGTAACCAGATAACGAATTTTGATCCACTGTACTCAAACAGATTTTTGCTGGCAAACTTGTACACCTATTTTTACCGAGGTGTCAAATTTGACACCAGTGGACTACTGCTTTTGGAATTATTAGTAGTCTAAGTGGCAAACATGGAAAGTGTTACTGACAAGTATCCAGGCTTTCACAGCGAGCACTTGTTATATTGATACCAATCATTGGAATTGTTTGGATGTCATACTTACATTGATGGGTTGCTATTTGAGCAGTTAGTGAATAATTAGTGAAATATCCGTTCAACATGATAATTTCAAAATTGTAGAAATACATGCGCATGAATTTACATAACCTGACTATGACACATTGTCTTCGTCTTATGATAATTTTCCTTAAATCTTTTCGAGTTAGTAAATTACGATGAAGAGGAGATATGCTGCCGAACATGCTTATCAGCGTTTGATGGACTTGGCATCGGAAGCCTCGGACAGTGATTGTGATAGCGAAGACGGAGATCCTGTGTATGCCCGTGGTTCAACTGGTGATGTACATGTGGCTACTTCCTTGACAGTTGACAGCTCTGGTGATGATAGTGAGGAAGAAGTGAAGACTCTGCACCTTCCACATCGATTTTCAAGTCTCCAGATGGCACAACGTGGGTTCCCATGACTACATCGATGGTTGGCAGAGCTGCATCTCATAATGTTTTCACAGCAAGACCTGGTCCCGGTAATTATCCGATTCGTTCGGCTTACGATGCATGGCGGAAGATCATTGACCGGAGGACTCTAATTCATATAGTTGAATGTACAAGGGAAATGGCGTCACTTAGTGGTGACATTGATTTCAACATTGACGTGGATGAACTGGAGTCTTTTATTGCTGTACAATATGCTCGAGGCATTTATGGCAAAACTCACCCGGTTTCCTTCCTTTGGAGTGAAAAATATGGCCCGCAGTTGTTTCGAGAAACAATGTCACGTAATCGATTTTACAAAATTCTCAAATATCTTCGATTTGACAAGAAAACAACACGACGATCGAGAGTCGAGTCCGACAAGTTTGCACTTATCCGGGAGGTTTTTGAAAATTTCCGCACTAATTGCGTCGAGTCATACACTCCAAATTTCAATTTGACAGTCGACGAGCAGTTGTTGCCACTGAAGACTAGGTGCAAAATGATCACATTCATGCCTAACAAGCCTGATAAATATGGGCTGAAGTTCTGGGTGCTGGCGGAGGTGGATTCGAAATACGTGTGTAACATACTTCCATACTTAGGGGCCCAAGAAAAGCAATCGAGAGACGGGAAGCCTCTTGGCGAAGACGTCGTTGCTCGCTTGATGCAACCGCTGCTGCACCATGGCTATAATGTATGCACAGACAATTTTTTCACCTCACTGTCACTGGCTCAATATTTGACCGACAAGCAAACATCAATCGTTGGAACAATACGTCGAAATAAAAGAGAGATTTCAAAAGAAATGAGCAAACAATCGAGCAACACCCTCTCATCTTCGTTTTATTGGCAGAATGAGTCCAAAGTATTGTTCGTCAATTACCAAGGCAAAAGAAACAAGAACGTCTGTCTTCTTAGCTCGATGCATTCTTCTCCGACTACAGACAATACCGAAAAGAAGAAACCTGATGTTGTCAATTTTTACAACAAGAACAAAGTCGCCGTAGATGTTTTCGACCAAATGTCCGTCAATATAGTGTTCACAGTGCCTCCCGTCGGTGGCCCTTAGCTGTCTGGGCCAATATGTTGGATATAGCAGTGATCAATGCATGGATCATCTACAGAAAGAAGACTGATACAAATGTAACTCGAAGAATGTTCACTCTGAAGCTGATCGACGAGTTGCGAAATTCTCAAATTCAAGGAGCTGCTCCTCCGACAACTGGAATGGCGGTGGATCCGTTTGATCTTCAGGATGTTCCCATCAAAAGGAAGAAGTGTCACAGAAAAGGATGTCGAAACAACTCCGCATCCGTTTGCAAGAATTGCGGAAAATCGACTTGTGGTCCATGCAGCACAGGGCAAATGGTGCAGCTGGTGATGTGTAATTCATGTGAAAGACAATGACCATATAACTTTGTTTCATTCGATTTTGAGGAGCCATCTCTAAACTTCTATATTTGTACATCTTCAATACATTTCTATGTTCAATCGGCAAATTTTTAGACGTGAAATGACATCGGATAAGAGGGAAATGTCTTTACAAAGGATGAAAATGTTGCTTCCGATCAAGACTAATGTAGTCTATAATAATCATAATTTGGAAATACACATAACATCTACCATTATCATGAAATAAAGATGGGTACATAATGTAGATAGGTTTATATCTAATGAGATTATAGCGCTCCACTAAAATTAGCTAATTCAGTAACTTTTATTTCTGACCAAGATAGTGAAGTTCAGTGACTAATACTAGTAATCAAGTAAAAAAATACATTGGTGTCAAATTTGACATCACGGTAAAAATCGGTTTACTTTTTTGGCGGTAAATCTAGTGTTAAATAATACGATAACTATCGAGCAACCATGTTGACTTATATATCTCAAACATAACTATTTTTGCGTCCATGTATTATAATGTGTTTTTATTTCGGATTGACAATATGCTAAGTTCCAAAATTACATAATGCATAATTGTTGATGGTTAAATACTTCTTGATGATTTGTGAAATGCCTTAGACTTACATGTATCAACATCGAATTCAGTATTGTAAGTTTGACTCTTAAATGTCATTATCTTACTACTTACAAAACAGTAGTAACATTAGTGTGATCTTTATTGACTAAAGGCCTTAAATCAACATATATTAGAAATCATTGATGCTTTCATTGACCCATTAAGTCCTAGCGTGACCATATGGTCACAACCACCAGAGGCGTCGCGACCGGGGGGGGGGTGTGGGGGACCGTGACACCTCCCCAATATGAAATTATTAAAAGATTCAGGTAAAATGAGAAATGTCAGGTAAACCGCCGGTCCGCCGGCGATTCAGCTCCAATATTCACTGCCGTTGTTCTTAGCCACAAAAACACGTCTTGTCACAAAAACAATTAATAATTTCGGGAAATTCTTACCCTTTCTAGACACCAGAAAGTATATGGTTAGTTGCTGTCGATGATATTGATTTGTCCCGCGAAAGCGGTCAAACATAGCGCGCTGAAAACGACCTCTACCCGGGATGACTGTATATGCGAGCAGGAGGAACCACAGAATTAAATATTTTGTTTATCTGCTTCGGTTTGCTAGAAGTGTGATTAATGAATGTGATAGAAGAATGTGATGGACGGCACATTGAGGAACTATTAGGTGGGCAAAAAGGAATTCCTTATACCTTACAGAGATAGGAAAAAAAGTGATTAATGTGAATGTCAGGATTAAAAGGATTAATGTGAGTTCCAGCAAAGTGCTTCGATTGCCAAAATTCCTTCAGATTCGAGAATTCAGATCATTGCCCACACGTTTTCTCCATAATATTGGCCCTTCCGATCATTATTAAAGAAAGTAGCAGGCGTACGAAAATTAGTTCACTTGATGATTTCACATCCTCTCCTCGGCATTGCTCACTGTATAGTGCATACATTGAATGGAAGCCAGGCATCGATGTGTGTTTTGGTGTGTGCGAAGTGATATCACAGCACGCACGCATCTCTCACTGGCTCTGGTGTCCCCTGCTGACAGCTTATTGTTTGCCATTTCCAATAGCAAGCGATACACGAATTATCCATTCGAGAAGGAGCAAGTTGTCTAATTCTGTGATGTACCATTTCGATATTAAGGTTACATATAACTCTTCCTTTCTAGGAAACCGAAGCCCGCGCAGATGAATCTAATTCTGTGGGAGGAACAGTCGCTTCGCATTTTCTTAAAAATTGGAGTATAAGGCGATGTGAGTTAGCTCTCCTAAATTTAAAATATCTAAGTGCAATTGAAATGTAATTCCAGTACCCTACCTATAATGTGGCCAGTGAATATTGGCACTGAATCACCTGACGCTGAAACGCCTGCAACTCATTCTGCCTAGCTGTGTAGTGTATATTTAGCCGTTGATTCATAAAAGTTCTGGCTATTGCGTTGTCCCTTGAGGAGATGACGTCATCTCTACGGTGGATTTCATCGAACCTTCCTCATACCGCGTCAGTCACACGCGCACCGCGGAAAGCGCACGGTATGAATAAGGCACACCGTCCTCTCTGTACGTAGAAGTTTATTGTTAACAGCGTGTTAACTTTCTCGATGCAAACACCATCGAAAATTTCCTTAGCAGTCGAGACTACTCAATATGAATAATATTCGTATGAACCACCAATTAAATTATTTTTCATTTATAGACGTCATTTCCGGCCGATTAGATGACTAGGTACCTCTTCTGCAGGATATAATCATGAAACATGTTGGAATGTGTGTGTGTGTGAGTAGGCGTGTGTGCAATAATCAGGTAAATTTTGGTTCTTAGTTGTAAATCAGGTAAAATTTAGCAAACACCCCCCCCCCCAATGATGTGTCCTTAGCGACGCCTCTGACAACCACACTATTACATTAAAGTTGATCCAATTTTTTTATATGTTTGAACAATTATCTTGTTTTCGCTTTAATAATATAGCAGAATATCCCTGTTGTTTTAGTTCACAGTATTTTCGATTGGCTGTCATCTCTTGTTTCGGTGGCGCTAAGTGAAATATCATGGCTACATCGTCCAAGAGGAGAAAAACGTAAGTAACGCTTTTTCATTGCATTCTGAACACCTGAAAAACTAATCAGTGAAGCAACAGTCCCAGTGTATGTTACTATCACGACCTATAAGGTGTTATTGGATATAGGAAATTTCGTTTGATGGATGATCTACCTAAGAACCAGTTATGTAATCATTGATGTGACCATATGGTCACGCTAGGACTTACGAGATACATACATCTCTGTACAAAGTTGAATTTTAACATGTTTAGAATACCAAACTTCTCTTGGTTTTTAAAAATAAAGAGGCAAAGTTAAGAATTTGCATTGAATATGCATAAATGACGTGTTTGAAAATTACAACCCGGCAATATTTTCATGTTAAAAAAAGTTTGGCTGGGGAATCGAACCCGTGTCCTTTCGGATAGTGTATCAAACAACGATACCACTGCGCCACTCGCGCATCTGCTTGCTGTCATCTACTTAGACTGTCATATTAATTTGCAGGTACACTGTTGATGACTTTGTCGCTTTGGTGGAGCAAGATGAAATCGACGAGAATGACATTTTCATAGAGCCGCCTGACGCAGCTGTTTTAACAGACAAAGATTCGGGTGATGAAGCGGATCATCTGTCGGGAAACCAGTTACAAGCGCATGTAGCATGCCTTGACGACGAGGACGCAGGGTACAAATATGAATTCGACTTCGAGCTACTTTCCAACATAGAAAAGTCTTTGAAGTGGTGTAGAAAGGACAATAAAGATAATATCCCCCTATTTCCAGAACCCAGTTATGATAGATACAGAGATTTTTCTCCGATCGAGCTATTCGAACTCTTTTTTGGTGATGAGATCATTGATCACATATGTGTTGAAACACAAAGATATATTATGCAGAAAAATGAGCCTCATCTACATCTTTCGAAATCGGAAGTTAAGACTTTTATTGGAATAATGATTCTCTCAGGTTACGTCTCCTATCCAAATCGCAGGATGTTTTGGGAGAACCAGGATGATACCCGGAACTCTTTGGTATACCAAAGTATGAGGCGAAATCGTTTTTGAAACTTTGATGACCCGAATTCACTTTGCAGATAATAGCATTATCGATATGAATGATAAGTTATTCAAAGTGAGACCTTTGATCACACATCTAAACAGGAAATTTAGAGAACATTTTGTGCCCGAGCAGCATCTAAGCTATGATGAGTCCATGATCAGATATTTCGGATCTCATGGAATCAAACAGTTTATCGCTAATAAACCCATACGGTTTGGGTATAAATGTTGGTCTTTCAACTCTAGTAGTGGGTATCTTCTGTCTTTTGAGGTGTATCAGGGGAAAACAATGAAAATTGATAGAGAACAATATGAGAAATCTTTTGGAAAGGCAACAGCACCTTTATTTTCATTCTTAGACGAACTGGAACGTATTCAAAAGTTACCGTATCTTATATACTTTGATAAGCTTTTCACTAGTCTGAAAACCTTAGTTGAGTTCTCTAATCGAGGATACGGTGGTACAGGTACTTGGAGAGAAAACAGAATTCCGAAATCATGTCCAATTCGCCCAAACGAGGCAAAGTGTGATAGAGGCACAATTTCTTTTGCTTCAGATAGTAAGACAAACATCGTTATTGCACATTGGAAGGACAATAAGGTTGTTACAGTAGGTTCTAATTGTCACTCAATACACCCTATAGGGGAATGTCGTAGATATTGTCGTCAATCGGGTCAGAAAATATCAGTTTCATGTCCAAACGTAATCAAATCATACAACCAATGGATGGGTGGAACTGATCGAATGGATCAAAACGTCTCTATGTATCGGACAATATCAAAGGAAAAAAGTGGTATTTCCCTATTTTTTCATGGTTAATTGATGTGGCCATTCAAAATGCATGGCTACTTCATCGGGGTATTCACAGAAATTGCCCACTTTTAGAGTTTCGCCGGAGAATTGCGCTTTCTATTTTAAACCTAAATGGTGTTAAACCATCAGGTGGTGGTTGACCACCACTTCGGGAAAGAGGATTATCCGCGGATGTACGTTTTGATAATGTAGGACACTATGTGCGAGTTCCCACTGGTTCAAAACGTCGACGATGCCAAGGAAATAATTGTTCCTCAGTAATTAGATCCGAATGTACTAAATGTAACGTTGGTTTGTGCATTCCCTGCTTCGAAAATTATCATAAACCATGACATTCAGAATTTTGTTGAATCTTTGATAAGCTGACATTTTGATAATGAATAGATATGATAATAATTTTGTGTAACAAAGCAGATTATATTTGCTATTCCTTTTGTTGATTATTGATAATAACCATTGTTCGAATTTTATCAGTTTCGTGATGAATAGTAAATTGTATTCATTGTATCAAGAAATGTAGATTTGTTAATCACTTGCCATATTCAAAAGCAATATGTACCTCGTAAGTCCTAGCGTGACCATATGGTCACACCATGTACCCTGTAAGTCCTAGCGTGACCATGTGGTCACAGGCTGCAGATGTAAAACTAAAGAAGCACCAGCATAATTTCAATCATAAATGCGCAAAGTAACCCCTAAGGATGCGTAACACAAAATATATTAGATTTCTGTGATGTAAAATAATTCGGGTATTAATGGGTTAACATTGTGCTGGTATGGCTTTAGTATGTAAAGCACACCACATTTGAAAAAGCATACGAAAAGCATACAAATATATGCCAAGAGAATACAGAAATATACCAAAAAAATATTTTGGTGTGCATCCTTCGTTTGTGATTGGTATTGAGCGATTTACAGTGTAGAAATTATCGGTGTTGGGCATTAGCAATCCAAGAGTCCCTCCCACGAGTAAGATGGGCTTGACAGATGTACAGAACAGATTGACAAGTTGTGAAGTCATGATGTTAAGCTCTACATCTCTGTTAATTTGTCAGTGCATTACTCGCATAGTCTGATCGAAAGGTCTCAACCAAACTATGCTGCAGTTTTTGCTGCAATGTTGACTGTTATAAACAAATGTAAATTAAGTCACGCATTGTGACGAAACGAAGTCAGAATGACTTCAGTGACCACTAGAGTCTGTTGATGATAAATTGTCATCGGATCAGGTCAATTTATCTGCGCATTAGACCATTACATACTGCGAGATAGGATGCGAGCAGTTTAAAGAGTTTCATAAAAACATATTCACTTCTTACACTTTCTGTAAGCTGATTTTCGAGTACAACTTATACATTTGAAACAATTATGCTTCCTTACAATATCATATGCAGTTGTGGCAGAATGCGGCGCCAGCCATAGTGTACAGGGCGTCTCTAACTTCAATTCAAATACGACATCAGGTTGGAGGATATTGCCGCTGTAATTGCTGAACACCATTCAATTCGCTCATATGCCTGAAATAAAAAGCGTGCTTAACAATGTAACAATCATGCCTAGAAAGACATATTACCTTTCAAATGACAGCCTGGTCGGCGAGTAGCGCCAGACGATTTAGGCTGATCAGTTGAAAGGTAATGCCATGGACTTCTATATAGTATTGTATATCGGGATGAGACACTACCGATATCTACATACATTAGCAGTCCTGTTTTGAAGACAGCTGATTGTTAAGTATCACGATTATACTTTCTCAAAGTGACTTTCAAATGTGCTGTCGATGGTTGTAGCACAAATTGTAGAACCTTAATAGAAAACAAGGGCATACTATTTCATTTCATTGTTTCCCAAAAGACTCTGAAAGATTATGGAAAATATATGCTGCAAAATATTCGAGAATTTAATGAGGG
Organism: Prostheceraeus crozeri; assembly: GCA_907163375.1. Lineage (NCBI taxonomy): Eukaryota > Metazoa > Platyhelminthes > Polycladida > Euryleptidae > Prostheceraeus > Prostheceraeus crozeri. The sequence continues at coordinate 27,943 of CAJQUW010003545.1, forward strand.
AATTTTGAATCACATAATATCAAGAACATCTACTCGCACAACAACTAGTACATGAATGTTTCTTTATATCATTCCACGAGCTTTACTTATGCACTGTAAACCGTAGACCGACAATTATACTACAAAATTACTGACAAAATCAACCGACGATTGTCACCTCCAAAATCCTGCGATATCCGACGAATCTGTAGGTTCTCCACCAACATCGAAGCAGATGCTTTGTATGCAAATTAACTAAACAAAAATTGTTGAATATTGACTGATTTTTTCGATTAGTGATTGCTTGACTTTTTGGCAATCTGTATTATTGTGTGGCAATTTATTTTGACATAATTTAATTAATTACCTGCATTTTTGATAAAATTTAAGCTATAATTAATTGCTATTCATTTTGTCGCTTTTTGTCAGATATTGTAGGTGTTCAGTGGCAATCATCCTACAAGAACTAACAATGACCGACAAAATAGATTTTGTAGGATAAATGTCTGTCAATTGTCAGTCAACGGTTTACAGGATGGTTTTGATAGAGGATAGATTGTGCATTACGCAGTTGATTCAAGTTGTAGAATTTTCGGGGCCATCCATTTCTGTCGTTCTTAACAAACAACTTTGTATAAATCGATCGCTTATTTCAAGAAAAATGCATGAAGAATTTGCTAGAGACGACTTCTGCACCTTTCGAATACAATGACTTGGACGGATAACCTATACATTCAGATTTCCATACTGATATGTAATTTTTCATACAACAATTGACGAATCATTTCAGTACAGAAAATTGAAATGGATGTCCAATTTCAAATCATTGCGATGAAAGTTCTTGCCAATAAATACAAAGAAAGTTTTTCGAAAACTTTGTATTAGTTCTTGAGGATAGGATTTTTTCGGGCATTCTTTATGCGGATTTTCAATAAATTCCATGCTTTTATGGTCATGTCAATCACACAATTCTATGAGGCATTATTTCATTGATGCCGTCTCGGAGCCGGCTACATGCATAGATAGTGGCTCTTGTTTCAGAAGTCAGCAACAATGATGCATGTTGATGAATGGCTCTGAGACGGCATCAATGAAATAATGCATCATAGCGTTCACTAAAATAACCATTAGGACGGCAGGTACTGACGCTTTCTTCGTAAATTCGCGCACAAAGGACTTAATAGCATGGATTTGTAGATCTAGAAACGCTGAATATAGAAATCCAATTCTTGAGTGTCACAGCCAGTCGCTTTCGGTTATAGGTAAGGTTAAAGGATTCCCATTGGAATCCAATGGTAAAATTTAAGAAATATCTATGGATTGTGAAACACTTGGCAATGTTCTTACATTTTCCTCTGCAGAAAAGAAACATTTTATCAGAATGCCATGAAAATTGAAATATAAAAGTTGAAGTGAGTCACATGATTCAGTATTTGATGTCTGAGAGCCTCTAAAAAATGAGTAAATTTCATGTTCTGAACTTAACTTTGGCGTTTACTCATTTTTTAGAGGCTCTCAGACATCAAATACTGAATCATGTGACTCACTTCAACTTTTATACCGAAGTTGATGTTCGGAACTCAATCATCTTTCAATTTTCATGGCATTCTGATAAAATGTTTCTTTTCTGCAAAAGAAAATGCACGGAAATTGCCAAGTGTTTCACAATCCATAGATATTTCTTGAATTTTACCATTGGAATCCAATGGGAATCCTTTAACCTTAACCGAAAGCGACTGGCTGTGACACTCAAGAATTGGATTTCTATATTCAGCGTTTCTAGATCTACAAATCCATGCTATTAAGTCCTTTGTGCGCGAATTTACGAAGAAAGCGTCCAGTAGCTTCCCGGACTACTTGTTTTTTTATCAAAGAATATTGATCGGCATTTAAATTCATGATACGCTGTGTGGACTGCACAGGATGTATGCGTGTACACTGTCCCATACATGCGTCCCAATGAAATATGCTCTCGCGCTCTCCTCCCGCGGACATACCGCCTCGATAAAAACGCTAGGCACCTGCGCGAGCGACGCACTCTTCAAGTGGCTATACTTGCATGTATGCTGCACCACACAGCAGATTCGGACTTGCATGTATCTACAAGCATAAGATCAAAGTGTTCAGAAGCATTTTATCAACAATGTCAATTATCATTAGCCCTCAGGCATGCATGGTAACAACAGGAGAGACATTATTCTACTCTGTCTGTGACCACGGAATAATTGGGACGTTTTCGCATGAAATATCTCATCAAATTTCATGAGCTTTCTGATGAAAATCTCATTAAGCAATTAACAGTTGCTTTTTCATATTTCTTAATTTATTTTTCTCACATGTAGTTATTGAAGCTTTCTTGGCCTAGCAACATTGCCCCAAAGCATTGATACGCCATGTCTACAATATTATTTCAGTATTCGCAAAAATAGACCACTATTTATCATGATCATATGTTTAACTGTGATTGTATATATGTCTATTTTCAACA
>CAJQUW010003546.1:0-259964 GCA_907163375.1 Prostheceraeus crozeri
AAACTTTTTCTCGCCGATTGACTTGAAACTCACCATACAGATAGAGAATTTCACGCTGATTCCAAATCTGAAATCCGTTTTCCCATCCGATGCTTCGTTTTGAAGCTAGAGTCCAAAACGTCCCAAATTCTAACTCTGTCGTTTTTCGACAATGTCCCAAAATCTTAAATGGCGTCTCACATCTAAACGAAGACAGATAGGAACAAGCCGATTCTTTCAGTGAATTTGTCTCACTCTTAGCTTTCAAACGAGCTATGGCACGACAAAATCCGTCCACTGGAAGCCAAAATCGAAGCGAGCTGTCCAGAGGGGGGGGGACGTCAGCGAAACTTTTTCTCGCCGATTGACTTGAAACTCACCATACAGATAGAGAATTTCACGCTGATTCCAAATCTGAAATCCGTTTTCCCATCCGATGCTTCGTTTTGAAGCTAGAGTCCAAAACGTCCCAAATTCTAACTCTGTCGTTTTTCGACAATGTCCCAAAATCTTAAATGGCGTCTCACATCTAAACGAAGACAGATAGGAACAAGCCGATTCTTTCAGTGAATTTGTCTCACTCTTAGCTTTCAAACGAGCTATGGCACGACAAAATCCGTCCACTGGAAGCCAAAATCGAAGCGAGCTGTCCAGAGGGGGGGGGACGTCAGCGAAACTTTTTCTCGCCGATTGACTTGAAACTCACCATACAGATAGAGAATTTCACGCTGATTCCAAATCTGAAATCCGTTTTCCCATCCGATGCTTCGTTTTGAAGCTAGAGTCCAAAACGTCCCAAATTCTAACTCTGTCGTTTTTCGACAATGTCCCAAAATCTTAAATGGCGTCTCACATCTAAACGAAGACAGATAGGAACAAGCCGATTCTTTCAGTGAATTTGTCTCACTCTTAGCTTTCAAACGAGCTATGGCACGACAAAATCCGTCCACTGGAAGCCAAAATCGAAGCGAGCTGTCCAGAGGGGGGGGACGTCAGCGAAACTTTTTCTCGCCGATTGACTTGAAACTCACCATACAGATAGAGAATTTCACGCTGATTCCAAATCTGAAATCCGTTTTCCCATCCGATGCTTCGTTTTGAAGCTAGAGTCCAAAACGTCCCAAATTCTAACTCTGTCGTTTTTCGACAATGTCCCAAAATCTTAAATGGCGTCTCACATCTAAACGAAGACAGATAGGAACAAGCCGATTCTTTCAGTGAATTTGTCTCACTCTTAGCTTTCAAACGAGCTATGGCACGACAAAATCCGTCCACTGGAAGCCAAAATCGAAGCGAGCTGTCCAGAGGGGGGGGGACGTCAGCGAAACTTTTTCTCGCCGATTGACTTGAAACTCACCATACAGATAGAGAATTTCACGCTGATTCCAAATCTGAAATCCGTTTTCCCATCCGATGCTTCGTTTTGAAGCTAGAGTCCAAAACGTCCCAAATTCTAACTCTGTCGTTTTTCGACAATGTCCCAAAATCTTAAATGGCGTCTCACATCTAAACGAAGACAGATAGGAACAAGCCGATTCTTTCAGTGAATTTGTCTCACTCTTAGCTTTCAAACGAGCTATGGCACGACAAAATCCGTCCACTGGAAGCCAAAATCGAAGCGAGCTGTCCAGAGGGGGGGGGACGTCAGCGAAACTTTTTCTCGCCGATTGACTTGAAACTCACCATACAGATAGAGAATTTCACGCTGATTCCAAATCTGAAATCCGTTTTCCCATCCGATGCTTCGTTTTGAAGCTAGAGTCCAAAACGTCCCAAATTCTAACTCTGTCGTTTTTCGACAATGTCCCAAAATCTTAAATGGCGTCTCACATCTAAACGAAGACAGATAGGAACAAGCCGATTCTTTCAGTGAATTTGTCTCACTCTTAGCTTTCAAACGAGCTATGGCACGACAAAATCCGTCCACTGGAAGCCAAAATCGAAGCGAGCTGTCCAGAGGGGGGGGGACGTCAGCGAAACTTTTTCTCGCCGATTGACTTGAAACTCACCATACAGATAGAGAATTTCACGCTGATTCCAAATCTGAAATCCGTTTTCCCATCCGATGCTTCGTTTTGAAGCTAGAGTCCAAAACGTCCCAAATTCTAACTCTGTCGTTTTTCGACAATCTCCCAAAATCTTAAATGGCGTCTCACATCTAAACGAAGACAGATAGGAACAAGCCGATTCTTTCAGTGAATTTGTCTCACTCTTAGCTTTCAAACGAGCTATGGCACGACAAAATCCGTCCACTGGAAGCCAAAATCGAAGCGAGCTGTCCAGAGGGGGGGGGACGTCAGCGAAACTTTTTCTCGCCGATTGACTTGAAACTCACCATACAGATAGAGAATTTCACGCTGATTCCAAATCTGAAATCCGTTTTCCCATCCGATGCTTCGTTTTGAAGCTAGAGTCCAAAACGTCCCAAATTCTAACTCTGTCGTTTTTCGACAATCTCCCAAAATCTTAAATGGCGTCTCACATCTAAACGAAGACAGATAGGAACAAGCCGATTCTTTCAGTGAATTTGTCTCACTCTTAGCTTTCAAACGAGCTATGGCACGACAAAATCCGTCCACTGGAAGCCAAAATCGAAGCGAGCTGTCCAGAGGGGGGGGACGTCAGCGAAACTTTTTCTCGCCGATTGACTTGAAACTCACCATACAGATAGAGAATTTCACGCTGATTCCAAATCTGAAATCCGTTTTCCCATCCGATGCTTCGTTTTGAAGCTAGAGTCCAAAACGTCCCAAATTCTAACTCTGTCGTTTTTCGACAATGTCCCAAAATCTTAAATGGCGTCTCACATCTAAACGAAGACAGATAGGAACAAGCCGATTCTTTCAGTGAATTTGTCTCACTCTTAGCTTTCAAACGAGCTATGGCACGACAAAATCCGTCCACTGGAAGCCAAAATCGAAGCGAGCTGTCCAGAGGGGGGGGGACGTCAGCGAAACTTTTTCTCGCCGATTGACTTGAAACTCACCATACAGATAGAGAATTTCACGCTGATTCCAAATCTGAAATCCGTTTTCCCATCCGATGCTTCGTTTTGAAGCTAGAGTCCAAAACGTCCCAAATTCTAACTCTGTCGTTTTTCGACAATGTCCCAAAATCTTAAATGGCGTCTCACATCTAAACGAAGACAGATAGGAACAAGCCGATTCTTTCAGTGAATTTGTCTCACTCTTAGCTTTCAAACGAGCTATGGCACGACAAAATCCGTCCACTGGAAGCCAAAATCGAAGCGAGCTGTCCAGAGGGGGGGGACGTCAGCGAAACTTTTTCTCGCCGATTGACTTGAAACTCACCATACAGATAGAGAATTTCACGCTGATTCCAAATCTGAAATCCGTTTTCCCATCCGATGCTTCGTTTTGAAGCTAGAGTCCAAAACGTCCCAAATTCTAACTCTGTCGTTTTTCGACAATGTCCCAAAATCTTAAATGGCGTCTCACATCTAAACGAAGACAGATAGGAACAAGCCGATTCTTTCAGTGAATTTGTCTCACTCTTAGCTTTCAAACGAGCTATGGCACGACAAAATCCGTCCACTGGAAGCCAAAATCGAAGCGAGCTGTCCAGAGGGGGGGGGACGTCAGCGAAACTTTTTCTCGCCGATTGACTTGAAACTCACCATACAGATAGAGAATTTCACGCTGATTCCAAATCTGAAATCCGTTTTCCCATCCGATGCTTCGTTTTGAAGCTAGAGTCCAAAACGTCCCAAATTCTAACTCTGTCGTTTTTCGACAATGTCCCAAAATCTTAAATGGCGTCTCACATCTAAACGAAGACAGATAGGAACAAGCCGATTCTTTCAGTGAATTTGTCTCACTCTTAGCTTTCAAACGAGCTATGGCACGACAAAATCCGTCCACTGGAAGCCAAAATCGAAGCGAGCTGTCCAGAGGGGGGGGGACGTCAGCGAAACTTTTTCTCGCCGATTGACTTGAAACTCACCATACAGATAGAGAATTTCACGCTGATTCCAAATCTGAAATCCGTTTTCCCATCCGATGCTTCGTTTTGAAGCTAGAGTCCAAAACGTCCCAAATTCTAACTCTGTCGTTTTTCGACAATGTCCCAAAATCTTAAATGGCGTCTCACATCTAAACGAAGACAGATAGGAACAAGCCGATTCTTTCAGTGAATTTGTCTCACTCTTAGCTTTCAAACGAGCTATGGCACGACAAAATCCGTCCACTGGAAGCCAAAATCGAAGCGAGCTGTCCAGAGGGGGGGGGACGTCAGCGAAACTTTTTCTCGCCGATTGACTTGAAACTCACCATACAGATAGAGAATTTCACGCTGATTCCAAATCTGAAATCCGTTTTCCCATCCGATGCTTCGTTTTGAAGCTAGAGTCCAAAACGTCCCAAATTCTAACTCTGTCGTTTTTCGACAATGTCCCAAAATCTTAAATGGCGTCTCACATCTAAACGAAGACAGATAGGAACAAGCCGATTCTTTCAGTGAATTTGTCTCACTCTTAGCTTTCAAACGAGCTATGGCACGACAAAATCCGTCCACTGGAAGCCAAAATCGAAGCGAGCTGTCCAGAGGGGGGGGGACGTCAGCGAAACTTTTTCTCGCCGATTGACTTGAAACTCACCATACAGATAGAGAATTTCACGCTGATTCCAAATCTGAAATCCGTTTTCCCATCCGATGCTTCGTTTTGAAGCTAGAGTCCAAAACGTCCCAAATTCTAACTCTGTCGTTTTTCGACAATCTCCCAAAATCTTAAATGGCGTCTCACATCTAAACGAAGACAGATAGGAACAAGCCGATTCTTTCAGTGAATTTGTCTCACTCTTAGCTTTCAAACGAGCTATGGCACGACAAAATCCGTCCACTGGAAGCCAAAATCGAAGCGAGCTGTCCAGAGGGGGGGGACGTCAGCGAAACTTTTTCTCGCCGATTGACTTGAAACTCACCATACAGATAGAGAATTTCACGCTGATTCCAAATCTGAAATCCGTTTTCCCATCCGATGCTTCGTTTTGAAGCTAGAGTCCAAAACGTCCCAAATTCTAACTCTGTCGTTTTTCGACAATGTCCCAAAATCTTAAATGGCGTCTCACATCTAAACGAAGACAGATAGGAACAAGCCGATTCTTTCAGTGAATTTGTCTCACTCTTAGCTTTCAAACGAGCTATGGCACGACAAAATCCGTCCACTGGAAGCCAAAATCGAAGCGAGCTGTCCAGAGGGGGGGGACGTCAGCGAAACTTTTTCTCGCCGATTGACTTGAAACTCACCATACAGATAGAGAATTTCACGCTGATTCCAAATCTGAAATCCGTTTTCCCATCCGATGCTTCGTTTTGAAGCTAGAGTCCAAAACGTCCCAAATTCTAACTCTGTCGTTTTTCGACAATGTCCCAAAATCTTAAATGGCGTCTCACATCTAAACGAAGACAGATAGGAACAAGCCGATTCTTTCAGTGAATTTGTCTCACTCTTAGCTTTCAAACGAGCTATGGCACGACAAAATCCGTCCACTGGAAGCCAAAATCGAAGCGAGCTGTCCAGAGGGGGGGGGACGTCAGCGAAACTTTTTCTCGCCGATTGACTTGAAACTCACCATACAGATAGAGAATTTCACGCTGATTCCAAATCTGAAATCCGTTTTCCCATCCGATGCTTCGTTTTGAAGCTAGAGTCCAAAACGTCCCAAATTCTAACTCTGTCGTTTTTCGACAATGTCCCAAAATCTTAAATGGCGTCTCACATCTAAACGAAGACAGATAGGAACAAGCCGATTCTTTCAGTGAATTTGTCTCACTCTTAGCTTTCAAACGAGCTATGGCACGACAAAATCCGTCCACTGGAAGCCAAAATCGAAGCGAGCTGTCCAGAGGGGGGGGACGTCAGCGAAACTTTTTCTCGCCGATTGACTTGAAACTCACCATACAGATAGAGAATTTCACGCTGATTCCAAATCTGAAATCCGTTTTCCCATCCGATGCTTCGTTTTGAAGCTAGAGTCCAAAACGTCCCAAATTCTAACTCTGTCGTTTTTCGACAATGTCCCAAAATCTTAAATGGCGTCTCACATCTAAACGAAGACAGATAGGAACAAGCCGATTCTTTCAGTGAATTTGTCTCACTCTTAGCTTTCAAACGAGCTATGGCACGACAAAATCCGTCCACTGGAAGCCAAAATCGAAGCGAGCTGTCCAGAGGGGGGGGGACGTCAGCGAAACTTTTTCTCGCCGATTGACTTGAAACTCACCATACAGATAGAGAATTTCACGCTGATTCCAAATCTGAAATCCGTTTTCCCATCCGATGCTTCGTTTTGAAGCTAGAGTCCAAAACGTCCCAAATTCTAACTCTGTCGTTTTTCGCCAATGTCCCAAAATCTTAAATGGCGTCTCACATCTAAACGAAGACAGATAGGAACAAGCCGATTCTTTCAGTGAATTTGTCTCACTCTTAGCTTTCAAACGAGCTATGGCACGACAAAATCCGTCCACTGGAAGCCAAAATCGAAGCGAGCTGTCCAGAGGGGGGGGGACGTCAGCGAAACTTTTTCTCGCCGATTGACTTGAAACTCACCATACAGATAGAGAATTTCACGCTGATTCCAAATCTGAAATCCGTTTTCCCATCCGATGCTTCGTTTTGAAGCTAGAGTCCAAAACGTCCCAAATTCTAACTCTGTCGTTTTTCGACAATGTCCCAAAATCTTAAATGGCGTCTCACATCTAAACGAAGACAGATAGGAACAAGCCGATTCTTTCAGTGAATTTGTCTCACTCTTAGCTTTCAAACGAGCTATGGCACGACAAAATCCGTCCACTGGAAGCCAAAATCGAAGCGAGCTGTCCAGAGGGGGGGGACGTCAGCGAAACTTTTTCTCGCCGATTGACTTGAAACTCACCATACAGATAGAGAATTTCACGCTGATTCCAAATCTGAAATCCGTTTTCCCATCCGATGCTTCGTTTTGAAGCTAGAGTCCAAAACGTCCCAAATTCTAACTCTGTCGTTTTTCGACAATGTCCCAAAATCTTAAATGGCGTCTCACATCTAAACGAAGACAGATAGGAACAAGCCGATTCTTTCAGTGAATTTGTCTCACTCTTAGCTTTCAAACGAGCTATGGCACGACAAAATCCGTCCACTGGAAGCCAAAATCGAAGCGAGCTGTCCAGAGGGGGGGGGACGTCAGCGAAACTTTTTCTCGCCGATTGACTTGAAACTCACCATACAGATAGAGAATTTCACGCTGATTCCAAATCTGAAATCCGTTTTCCCATCCGATGCTTCGTTTTGAAGCTAGAGTCCAAAACGTCCCAAATTCTAACTCTGTCGTTTTTCGACAATGTCCCAAAATCTTAAATGGCGTCTCACATCTAAACGAAGACAGATAGGAACAAGCCGATTCTTTCAGTGAATTTGTCTCACTCTTAGCTTTCAAACGAGCTATGGCACGACAAAATCCGTCCACTGGAAGCCAAAATCGAAGCGAGCTGTCCAGAGGGGGGGGACGTCAGCGAAACTTTTTCTCGCCGATTGACTTGAAACTCACCATACAGATAGAGAATTTCACGCTGATTCCAAATCTGAAATCCGTTTTCCCATCCGATGCTTCGTTTTGAAGCTAGAGTCCAAAACGTCCCAAATTCTAACTCTGTCGTTTTTCGACAATGTCCCAAAATCTTAAATGGCGTCTCACATCTAAACGAAGACAGATAGGAACAAGCCGATTCTTTCAGTGAATTTGTCTCACTCTTAGCTTTCAAACGAGCTATGGCACGACAAAATCCGTCCACTGGAAGCCAAAATCGAAGCGAGCTGTCCAGAGGGGGGGGACGTCAGCGAAACTTTTTCTCGCCGATTGACTTGAAACTCACCATACAGATAGAGAATTTCACGCTGATTCCAAATCTGAAATCCGTTTTCCCATCCGATGCTTCGTTTTGAAGCTAGAGTCCAAAACGTCCCAAATTCTAACTCTGTCGTTTTTCGACAATGTCCCAAAATCTTAAATGGCGTCTCACATCTAAACGAAGACAGATAGGAACAAGCCGATTCTTTCAGTGAATTTGTCTCACTCTTAGCTTTCAAACGAGCTATGGCACGACAAAATCCGTCCACTGGAAGCCAAAATCGAAGCGAGCTGTCCAGAGGGGGGGGGACGTCAGCGAAACTTTTTCTCGCCGATTGACTTGAAACTCACCATACAGATAGAGAATTTCACGCTGATTCCAAATCTGAAATCCGTTTTCCCATCCGATGCTTCGTTTTGAAGCTAGAGTCCAAAACGTCCCAAATTCTAACTCTGTCGTTTTTCGACAATGTCCCAAAATCTTAAATGGCGTCTCACATCTAAACGAAGACAGATAGGAACAAGCCGATTCTTTCAGTGAATTTGTCTCACTCTTAGCTTTCAAACGAGCTATGGCACGACAAAATCCGTCCACTGGAAGCCAAAATCGAAGCGAGCTGTCCAGAGGGGGGGGGACGTCAGCGAAACTTTTTCTCGCCGATTGACTTGAAACTCACCATACAGATAGAGAATTTCACGCTGATTCCAAATCTGAAATCCGTTTTCCCATCCGATGCTTCGTTTTGAAGCTAGAGTCCAAAACGTCCCAAATTCTAACTCTGTCGTTTTTCGCCAATGTCCCAAAATCTTAAATGGCGTCTCACATCTAAACGAAGACAGATAGGAACAAGCCGATTCTTTCAGTGAATTTGTCTCACTCTTAGCTTTCAAACGAGCTATCGCACGACTAAATCCGTCCACTGGAAGCCAAAATCGAAGCGAGCTGTCCAGAGGGGGGGGGCCCTCAGCGAAACTTTTTCTCGCCGATTGACTTGAAACTCACCATACAGATAGAGAATTTCACGCTGATTCCAAATCTGAAATCCGTTTTCCCATCCGATGCTTCGTTTTGAAGCTAGAGTCCAAAACGTCCCAAATTCTAACTCTGTCGTTTTTCGCCAATGTCCCAAAATCTTAAATGGCGTCTCACATCTAAACGAAGACAGATAGGAACAAGCCGATTCTTTCAGTGAATTTGTCTCACTCTTAGCTTTCAAACGAGCTATGGCACGACAAAATCCGTCCACTGGAAGCCAAAATCGAAGCGAGCTGTCCAGAGGGGGGGGACGTCAGCGAAACTTTTTCTCGCCGATTGACTTGAAACTCACCATACAGATAGAGAATTTCACGCTGATTCCAAATCTGAAATCCGTTTTCCCATCCGATGCTTCGTTTTGAAGCTAGAGTCCAAAACGTCCCAAATTCTAACTCTGTCGTTTTTCGCCAATGTCCCAAAATCTTAAATGGCGTCTCACATCTAAACGAAGACAGATAGGAACAAGCCGATTCTTTCAGTGAATTTGTCTCACTCTTAGCTTTCAAACGAGCTATGGCACGACAAAATCCGTCCACTGGAAGCCAAAATCGAAGCGAGCTGTCCAGAGGGGGGGGACGTCAGCGAAACTTTTTTCTCGCCGATTGACTTGAAACTCACCATACAGATAGAGAATTTCACGCTGATTCCAAATCTGAAATCCGTTTTCCCATCCGATGCTTCGTTTTGAAGCTAGAGTCCAAAACGTCCCAAATTCTAACTCTGTCGTTTTTCGCCAATGTCCCAAAATCTTAAATGGCGTCTCACATCTAAACGAAGACAGATAGGAACAAGCCGATTCTTTCAGTGAATTTGTCTCACTCTTAGCTTTCAAACGAGCTATGGCACGACAAAATCCGTCCACTGGAAGCCAAAATCGAAGCGAGCTGTCCAGAGGGGGGGGACGTCAGCGAAACTTTTTCTCGCCGATTGACTTGAAACTCACCATACAGATAGAGAATTTCACGCTGATTCCAAATCTGAAATCCGTTTTCCCATCCGATGCTTCGTTTTGAAGCTAGAGTCCAAAACGTCCCAAATTCTAACTCTGTCGTTTTTCGCCAATGTCCCAAAATCTTAAATGGCGTCTCACATCTAAACGAAGACAGATAGGAACAAGCCGATTCTTTCAGTGAATTTGTCTCACTCTTAGCTTTCAAACGAGCTATGGCACGACAAAATCCGTCCACTGGAAGCCAAAATCGAAGCGAGCTGTCCAGAGGGGGGGGAGGTCAGCAAAATTTTTTCTCTCCGATTGACTTGAAACTCACCATACAGATAGAGAATTTCACGCTGAATCCGAATCTGAAATCCGTTTTCCCATCCGATGCTTCGTTTTGAAGCTAGAGTCCAAAACGTCCCAAATTCTAACTCTGTCGTTTTTCGCCAATGTCCCAAAATCTTAAATGGCGTCTCACATCTAAACGAAGACAGATAGGAACAAGCCGATTCTTTCAGTGAATTTGTCTCACTCTTAGCTTTCAAACGAGCTATGGCACGACAAAATCCGTCCACTGGAAGCCAAAATCGAAGCAAGCTGTCCAGAGGGGGGGACGTCAGCGAAACTTTTTCTCGCCGATTGACTTGAAACTCACCATACAGATAGAGAATTTCACGCTGATTCCAAATCTGAAATCCGTTTTCCCATCCGATGCTTCGTTTTGAAGCTAGAGTCCAAAACGTCCCAAATTCTAACTCTGTCGTTTTTCGCCAATGTCCCAAAATCTTAAATGGCGTCTCACATCTAAACGAAGACAGATAGGAACAAGCCGATTCTTTCAGTGAATTTGTCTCACTCTTAGCTTTCAAACGAGCTATGGCACGACAAAATCCGTCCACTGGAAGCCAAAATCGAAGCAAGCTGTCCAGAGGGGGGGGGACGTCAGCGAAACTTTTTCTCGCCGATTGACTTGAAACTCACCATACAGATAGAGAATTTCACGCTGATTCCAAATCTGAAATCCGTTTTCCCATCCGATGCTTCGTTTTGAAGCTAGAGTCCAAAACGTCCCAAATTCTAACTCTGTCGTTTTTCGCCAATGTCCCAAAATCTTAAATGGCGTCTCACATCTAAACGAAGACAGATAGGAACAAGCCGATTCTTTCAGTGAATTTGTCTCACTCTTAGCTTTCAAACGAGCTATGGCACGACAAAATCCGTCCACTGGAAGCCAAAATCGAAGCAAGCTGTCCAGAGGGGGGGGACGTCAGCGAAACTTTTTCTCGCCGATTGACTTGAAACTCACCATACAGATAGAGAATTTCACGCTGATTCCAAATCTGAAATCCGTTTTCCCATCCGATGCTTCGTTTTGAAGCTAGAGTCCAAAACGTCCCAAATTCTAACTCTGTCGTTTTTCGCCAATGTCCCAAAATCTTAAATGGCGTCTCACATCTAAACGAAGACAGATAGGAACAAGCCGATTCTTTCAGTGAATTTGTCTCACTCTTAGCTTTCAAACGAGCTATGGCACGACAAAATCCGTCCACTGGAAGCCAAAATCGAAGCAAGCTGTCCAGAGGGGGGGGGACGTCAGCGAAATTTTTTCTCGCCGATTGACTTGAAACTCACCATACAGATAGAGAATTTCACGCTGATTCCAAATCTGAAATCCGTTTTCCCATCCGATGCTTCGTTTTGAAGCTAGAGTCCAAAACGTCCCAAATTCTAACTCTGTCGTTTTTCGCCAATGTCCCAAAATCTTAAATGGCGTCTCACATCTAAACGAAGACAGATAGGAACAAGCCGATTCTTTCAGTGAATTTGTCTCACTCTTAGCTTTCAAACGAGCTATGGCACGACAAAATCCGTCCACTGGAAGCCAAAATCGAAGCAAGCTGTCCAGAGGGGGGGGACGTCAGCGAAATTTTTTCTCGCCGATTGACTTGAAACTCACCATACAGATAGAGAATTTCACGCTGATTCCAAATCTGAAATCCGTTTTCCCATCCGATGCTTCGTTTTGAAGCTAGAGTCCAAAACGTCCCAAATTCTAACTCTGTCGTTTTTCGCCAATGTCCCAAAATCTTAAATGGCGTCTCACATCTAAACGAAGACAGATAGGAACAAGCCGATTCTTTCAGTGAATTTGTCTCACTCTTAGCTTTCAAACGAGCTATGGCACGACAAAATCCGTCCACTGGAAGCCAAAATCGAAGCGAGATGTCCAGAGGGGGGGGGACGTCAGCGAAAATTTTTCTCTCCGATTGACTTGAAACTCACCATACAGATAGAGAATTTCACGCTGATTCCAAATCTGAAATCCGTTTTCCCATCCGATGCTTCGTTTTGAAGCTAGAGTCCAAAACGTCCCAAATTCTAACTCTGTCGTTTTTCGCCAATGTCCCAAAATCTTAAATGGCGTCTCACATCTAAACGAAGACAGATAGGAACAAGCCGATTCTTTCAGTGAATTTGTCTCACTCTTAGCTTTCAAACGAGCTATGGCACGACAAAATCCGTCCACTGGAAGCCAAAATCGAAGCAAGCTGTCCAGAGGGGGGGGGACGTCAGCGAAATTTTTTCTCGCCGATTGACTTGAAACTCACCATACAGATAGAGAATTTCACGCTGATTCCAAATCTGAAATCCGTTTTCCCATCCGATGCTTCGTTTTGAAGCTAGAGTCCAAAACGTCCCAAATTCTAACTCTGTCGTTTTTCGCCAATGTCCCAAAATCTTAAATGGCGTCTCACATCTAAACGAAGACAGATAGGAACAAGCCGATTCTTTCAGTGAATTTGTCTCACTCTTAGCTTTCAAACGAGCTATGGCACGACAAAATCCGTCCACTGGAAGCCAAAATCGAAGCGAGCTGTCCAGAGGGGGGGGGACGTCAGCGAAATTTTTTTCTCTCCGATTGACTTGAAACTCACCATACAGATAGAGAATTTCACGCTGATTCCAAATCTGAAATCCGTTTTCCAATCCGATGCTTCGTTTTGAAGCTAGAGTCCAAAACGTCCCAAATTCTAACTCTGTCGCTTTTTCGCCAATGTCCCAAAATCTTAAATGGCGTCTCACATCTAAACGAAGACAGATAGGAACAAGCCGATTCTTTCACTGAATTTGTCTCACTCTTAGCTTTCAAACGAGCTATCGCACGACAAAATCCGTCCACTGGAAGCCAAAATCGAAGCAAGCTGTCCAGAGGGGGGGGACGTCAGCGAAATTTTTTCTCGCCGATTGACTTGAAACTCACCATACAGATAGAGAATTTCACGCTGATTCCAAATCTGAAATCCGTTTTCCCATCCGATGCTTCGTTTTGAAGCTAGAGTCCAAAACGTCCCAAATTCTAACTCTGTCGTTTTTCGCCAATGTCCCAAAATCTTAAATGGCGTCTCACATCTAAACGAAGACAGATAGGAACAAGCCGATTCTTTCAGTGAATTTGTCTCACTCTTAGCTTTCAAACGAGCTATGGCACGACAAAATCCGTCCACTGGAAGCCAAAATCGAAGCAAGCTGTCCAGAGGGGGGGGGGACGTCAGCGAAACTTTTTCTCGCCGATTGACTTGAAACTCACCATACAGATAGAGAATTTCACGCTGATTCCAAATCTGAAATCCGTTTTCCCATCCGATGCTTCGTTTTGAAGCTAGAGTCCAAAACGTCCCAAATTCTAACTCTGTCGTTTTTCGCCAATGTCCCAAAATCTTAAATGGCGTCTCACATCTAAACGAAGACAGATAGGAACAAGCCGATTCTTTCAGTGAATTTGTCTCACTCTTAGCTTTCAAACGAGCTATGGCACGACAAAATCCGTCCACTGGAAGCCAAAATCGAAGCAAGCTGTCCAGAGGGGGGGGACGTCAGCGAAATTTTTTCTCGCCGATTGACTTGAAACTCACCATACAGATAGAGAATTTCACGCTGATTCCAAATCTGAAATCCGTTTTCCCATCCGATGCTTCGTTTTGAAGCTAGAGTCCAAAACGTCCCAAATTCTAACTCTGTCGTTTTTCGCCAATGTCCCAAAATCTTAAATGGCGTCTCACATCTAAACGAAGACAGATAGGAACAAGCCGATTCTTTCAGTGAATTTGTCTCACTCTTAGCTTTCAAACGAGCTATGGCACGACAAAATCCGTCCACTGGAAGCCAAAATCGAAGCAAGCTGTCCAGAGGGGGGGGGACGTCAGCGAAATTTTTTCTCGCCGATTGACTTGAAACTCACCATACAGATAGAGAATTTCACGCTGATTCCAAATCTGAAATCCGTTTTCCCATCCGATGCTTCGTTTTGAAGCTAGAGTCCAAAACGTCCCAAATTCTAACTCTGTCGTTTTTCGCCAATGTCCCAAAATCTTAAATGGCGTCTCACATCTAAACGAAGACAGATAGGAACAAGCCGATTCTTTCAGTGAATTTGTCTCACTCTTAGCTTTCAAACGAGCTATGGCACGACAAAATCCGTCCACTGGAAGCCAAAATCGAAGCAAGCTGTCCAGAGGGGGGGGACGTCAGCGAAATTTTTTCTCGCCGATTGACTTGAAACTCACCATACAGATAGAGAATTTCACGCTGATTCCAAATCTGAAATCCGTTTTCCCATCCGATGCTTCGTTTTGAAGCTAGAGTCCAAAACGTCCCAAATTCTAACTCTGTCGTTTTTCGCCAATGTCCCAAAATCTTAAATGGCGTCTCACATCTAAACGAAGACAGATAGGAACAAGCCGATTCTTTCAGTGAATTTGTCTCACTCTTAGCTTTCAAACGAGCTATGGCACGACAAAATCCGTCCACTGGAAGCCAAAATCGAAGCAAGCTGTCCAGAGGGGGGGAGGTCAGCGAAATTTTTTCTCTCCGATTGACTTGAAACTCACCATAAAGATAGAGAATTTCACGCTGATTCCAAATCTGAAATCCGTTTTCCCATCCGATGCTTCGTTTTGAAGCTAGAGTCCAAAACGTCCCAAATTCTAACTCTGTCGTTTTTCGCCAATGTCCCAAAATCTTAAATGGCGTCTCACATCTAAACGAAGACAGATAGGAACAAGCCGATTCTTTCAGTGAATTTGTCTCACTCTTAGCTTTCAAACGAGCTATGGCACGACAAAATCCGTCCACTGGAAGCCAAAATCGAAGCAAGCTGTCCAGAGGGGGGGGACGTCAGCGAAACTTTTTCTCGCCGATTGACTTGAAACTCACCATACAGATAGAGAATTTCACGCTGATTCCAAATCTGAAATCCGTTTTCCCATCCGATGCTTCGTTTTGAAGCTAGAGTCCAAAACGTCCCAAATTCTAACTCTGTCGTTTTTCGCCAATGTCCCAAAATCTTAAATGGCGTCTCACATCTAAACGAAGACAGATAGGAACAAGCCGATTCTTTCAGTGAATTTGTCTCACTCTTAGCTTTCAAACGAGCTATGGCACGACTGAATCCGTCCACTGGATGCCAAAATCGAAGCGAGCTGTCCAGAGGGGGGGGGACGTCAGCGAAAATTTTTTCTCGCCGATTGCCTTGAAACTCACCATACAGATAGAGAATTTCACGCTGATTCCAAATCTGGCCTCCGTTTTCCCATCCGATGCTTCGTTTTGAAGCTAGAGTCCAAAACGTCCCAAATTCTAACTCTGTCGTTTTTCGCCAATGTCCCAAAATCTTAAATGGCGTCTCACATCTAAACGAAGACAGATAGGAACAAGCCGATTCTTTCAGTGAATTTGTCTCACTCTTAGCTTTCAAACGAGCTATGGCACGACAAAATCCGTCCACTGGAAGCCAAAATCGAAGCAAGCTGTCCAGAGGGGGGGGACGTCAGCGAAAATTTTTCTCTCCGATTGACATGAAACTCACCATACAGATAGAGAATTTCACGCTGATTCCAAATCTGAAATCCGTTTTCCCATCCGATGCTTCGTTTTGAAGCTAGAGTCCAAAACGTCCCAAATTCTAACTCTGTCGTTTTTCGCCAATGTCCCAAAATCTTAAATGGCGTCTCACATCTAAACGAAGACAGATAGGAACAAGCCGATTCTTTCAGTGAATTTGTCTCACTCTTAGCTTTCAAACGAGCTATGGCACGACAAAATCCGTCCACTGGAAGCCAAAATCGAAGCAAGCTGTCCAGAGGGGGGGGACGTCAGCGAAATTTTTTCTCGCCGATTGACTTGAAACTCACCATACAGATAGAGAATTTCACGCTGATTCCAAATCTGAAATCCGTTTTCCCATCCGATGCTTCGTTTTGAAGCTAGAGTCCAAAACGTCCCAAATTCTAACTCTGTCGTTTTTCGCCAATGTCCCAAAATCTTAAATGGCGTCTCACATCTAAACGAAGACAGATAGGAACAAGCCGATTCTTTCAGTGAATTTGTCTCACTCTTAGCTTTCAAACGAGCTATGGCACGACAAAATCCGTCCACTGGAAGCCAAAATCGAAGCAAGCTGTCCAGAGGGGGGGGACGTCAGCGAAATTTTTTCTCTCCGATTGACTTGAAACTCACCATACAGATAGAGAATTTCACGCTGATTCCAAATCTGAAATCCGTTTTCCCATCCGATGCTTCGTTTTGAAGCTAGAGTCCAAAACGTCCCAAATTCTAACTCTGTCGTTTTTCGCCAATGTCCCAAAATCTTAAATGGCGTCTCACATCTAAACGAAGACAGATAGGAACAAGCCGATTCTTTCAGTGAATTTGTCTCACTCTTAGCTTTCAAACGAGCTATGGCACGACAAAATCCGTCCACTGGAAGCCAAAATCGAAGCAAGCTGTCCAGAGGGGGGGGGACGTCAGCGAAATTTTTTCTCGCCGATTGACTTGAAACTCACCATACAGATAGAGAATTTCACGCTGATTCCAAATCTGAAATCCGTTTTCCCATCCGATGCTTCGTTTTGAAGCTAGAGTCCAAAACGTCCCAAATTCTAACTCTGTCGTTTTTCGCCAATGTCCCAAAATCTTAAATGGCGTCTCACATCTAAACGAAGACAGATAGGAACAAGCCGATTCTTTCAGTGAATTTGTCTCACTCTTAGCTTTCAAACGAGCTATGGCACGACAAAATCCGTCCACTGGAAGCCAAAATCGAAGCAAGCTGTCCAGAGGGGGGGGACGTCAGCGAAATTTTTTCTCGCCGATTGACTTGAAACTCACCATACAGATAGAGAATTTCACGCTGATTCCAAATCTGGCCTCCGTTTTCCCATCCGATGCTTCGTTTTGAAGCTAGAGTCCAAAACGTCCCAAATTCTAACTCTGTCGTTTTTCGCCAATGTCCCAAAATCTTAAATGGCGTCTCACATCTAAACGAAGACAGATAGGAACAAGCCGATTCTTTCAGTGAATTTGTCTCACTCTTAGCTTTCAAACGAGCTATGGCACGACAAAATCCGTCCACTGGAAGCCAAAATCGAAGCAAGCTGTCCAGAGGGGGGGGAGGTCAGCAAAATTTTTTCTCGCCGATTGACTTGAAACTCACCATACAGATAGAGAATTTCACGCTGATTCCAAATCTGAAATCCGTTTTCCCATCCGATGCTTCGTTTTGAAGCTAGAGTCCAAAACGTCCCAAATTCTAACTCTGTCGTTTTTCGCCAATGTCCCAAAATCTTAAATGGCGTCTCACATCTAAACGAAGACAGATAGGAACAAGCCGATTCTTTCAGTGAATTTGTCTCACTCTTAGCTTTCAAACGAGCTATGGCACGACAAAATCCGTCCACTGGAAGCCAAAATCGAAGCAAGCTGTCCAGAGGGGGGGGACGTCAGCGAAATTTTTTCTCGCCGATTGACTTGAAACTCACCATACAGATAGAGAATTTCACGCTGATTCCAAATCTGAAATCCGTTTTCCCATCCGATGCTTCGTTTTGAAGCTAGAGTCCAAAACGTCCCAAATTCTAACTCTGTCGTTTTTCGCCAATGTCCCAAAATCTTAAATGGCGTCTCACATCTAAACGAAGACAGATAGGAACAAGCCGATTCTTTCAGTGAATTTGTCTCACTCTTAGCTTTCAAACGAGCTATGGCACGACAAAATCCGTCCACTGGAAGCCAAAATCGAAGCAAGCTGTCCAGAGGGGGGGGACGTCAGCGAAATTTTTTCTCTCCGATTGACTTGAAACTCACCATACAGATAGAGAATTTCACGCTGATTCCAAATCTGGCCTCCGTTTTCCCATCCGATGCTTCGTTTTGAAGCTAGAGTCCAAAACGTCCCAAATTCTAACTCTGTCGTTTTTCGCCAATGTCCCAAAATCTTAAATGGCGTCTCACATCTAAACGAAGACAGATAGGAACAAGCCGATTCTTTCAGTGAATTTGTCTCACTCTTAGCTTTCAAACGAGCTATGGCACGACAAAATCCGTCCACTGGAAGCCAAAATCGAAGCAAGCTGTCCAGAGGGGGGGGGACGTCAGCGAAATTTTTTCTCGCCGATTGACTTGAAACTCACCATACAGATAGAGAATTTCACGCTGATTCCAAATCTGAAATCCGTTTTCCCATCCGATGCTTCGTTTTGAAGCTAGAGTCCAAAACGTCCCAAATTCTAACTCTGTCGTTTTTCGCCAATGTCCCAAAATCTTAAATGGCGTCTCACATCTAAACGAAGACAGATAGGAACAAGCCGATTCTTTCAGTGAATTTGTCTCACTCTTAGCTTTCAAACGAGCTATGGCACGACAAAATCCGTCCACTGGAAGCCAAAATCGAAGCAAGCTGTCCAGAGGGGGGGGAGGTCAGCAAAATTTTTTCTCTCCGATTGACTTGAAACTCACCATACAGATAGAGAATTTCACGCTGATTCCGAATCTGGCCTCCGTTTTCCCATCCGATGCTTCGTTTTGAAGCTAGAGTCCAAAACGTCCCAAATTCTAACTCTGTCGTTTTTCGCCAATGTCCCAAAATCTTAAATGGCGTCTCACATCTAAACGAAGACAGATAGGAACAAGCCGATTCTTTCAGTGAATTTGTCTCACTCTTAGCTTTCAAACGAGCTATGGCACGACAAAATCCGTCCACTGGAAGCCAAAATCGAAGCAAGCTGTCCAGAGGGGGGGGAGGTCAGCAAAATTTTTTCTCGCCGATTGACTTGAAACTCACCATACAGATAGAGAATTTCACGCTGATTCCAAATCTGAAATCCGTTTTCCCATCCGATGCTTCGTTTTGAAGCTAGAGTCCAAAACGTCCCAAATTCTAACTCTGTCGTTTTTCGCCAATGTCCCAAAATCTTAAATGGCGTCTCACATCTAAACGAAGACAGATAGGAACAAGCCGATTCTTTCAGTGAATTTGTCTCACTCTTAGCTTTCAAACGAGCTATGGCACGACAAAATCCGTCCACTGGAAGCCAAAATCGAAGCAAGCTGTCCAGAGGGGGGGGACGTCAGCGAAACTTTTTCTCGCCGATTGACTTGAAACTCACCATACAGATAGAGAATTTCACGCTGAATCCGAATCTGGCCTCCGTTTTCCCATCCGATGCTTCGTTTTGAAGCTAGAGTCCAAAACGTCCCAAATTCTAACTCTGTCGTTTTTCGCCAATGTCCCAAAATCTTAAATGGCGTCTCACATCTAAACGAAGACAGATAGGAACAAGCCGATTCTTTCAGTGAATTTGTCTCACTCTTAGCTTTCAAACGAGCTATGGCACGACAAAATCCGTCCACTGGAAGCCAAAATCGAAGCAAGCTGTCCAGAGGGGGGGGACGTCAGCGAAATTTTTTCTCGCCGATTGACTTGAAACTCACCATACAGATAGAGAATTTCACGCTGATTCCAAATCTGGCCTCCGTTTTCCCATCCGATGCTTCGTTTTGAAGCTAGAGTCCAAAACGTCCCAAATTCTAACTCTGTCGTTTTTCGCCAATGTCCCAAAATCTTAAATGGCGTCTCACATCTAAACGAAGACAGATAGGAACAAGCCGATTCTTTCAGTGAATTTGTCTCACTCTTAGCTTTCAAACGAGCTATGGCACGACAAAATCCGTCCACTGGAAGCCAAAATCGAAGCAAGCTGTCCAGAGGGGGGGGGAGGTCAGCAAAATTTTTTCTCTCCGATTGACTTGAAACTCACCATACAGATAGAGAATTTCACGCTGAATCCGAATCTGGCCTCCGTTTTCCCATCCGATGCTTCGTTTTGAAGCTAGAGTCCAAAACGTCCCAAATTCTAACTCTGTCGTTTTTCGCCAATGTCCCAAAATCTTAAATGGCGTCTCACATCTAAACGAAGACAGATAGGAACAAGCCGATTCTTTCAGTGAATTTGTCTCACTCTTAGCTTTCAAACGAGCTATGGCACGACAAAATCCGTCCACTGGAAGCCAAAATCGAAGCAAGCTGTCCAGAGGGGGGGGACGTCAGCGAAACTTTTTCTCGCCGATTGACTTGAAACTCACCATACAGATAGAGAATTTCACGCTGATTCCAAATCTGAAATCCGTTTTCCCATCCGATGCTTCGTTTTGAAGCTAGAGTCCAAAACGTCCCAAATTCTAACTCTGTCGTTTTTCGCCAATGTCCCAAAATCTTAAATGGCGTCTCACATCTAAACGAAGACAGATAGGAACAAGCCGATTCTTTCAGTGAATTTGTCTCACTCTTAGCTTTCAAACGAGCTATGGCACGACAAAATCCGTCCACTGGAAGCCAAAATCGAAGCAAGCTGTCCAGAGGGGGGGGAGGTCAGCAAAATTTTTTCTCTCCGATTGACTTGAAACTCACCATACAGATAGAGAATTTCACGCTGAATCCGAATCTGGCCTCCGTTTTCCCATCCGATGCTTCGTTTTGAAGCTAGAGTCCAAAACGTCCCAAATTCTAACTCTGTCGTTTTTCGCCAATGTCCCAAAATCTTAAATGGCGTCTCACATCTAAACGAAGACAGATAGGAACAAGCCGATTCTTTCAGTGAATTTGTCTCACTCTTAGCTTTCAAACGAGCTATGGCACGACAAAATCCGTCCACTGGAAGCCAAAATCGAAGCAAGCTGTCCAGAGGGGGGGGGACGTCAGCGAAATTTTTTCTCGCCGATTGACTTGAAACTCACCATACAGATAGAGAATTTCACGCTGATTCCAAATCTGAAATCCGTTTTCCCATCCGATGCTTCGTTTTGAAGCTAGAGTCCAAAACGTCCCAAATTCTAACTCTGTCGTTTTTCGCCAATGTCCCAAAATCTTAAATGGCGTCTCACATCTAAACGAAGACAGATAGGAACAAGCCGATTCTTTCAGTGAATTTGTCTCACTCTTAGCTTTCAAACGAGCTATGGCACGACAAAATCCGTCCACTGGAAGCCAAAATCGAAGCAAGCTGTCCAGAGGGGGGGGAGGTCAGCGAAATTTTTTCTCTCCGATTGACTTGAAACTCACCATACAGATAGAGAATTTCACGCTGAATCCGAATCTGGCCTCCGTTTTCCCATCCGATGCTTCGTTTTGAAGCTAGAGTCCAAAACGTCCCAAATTCTAACTCTGTCGTTTTTCGCCAATGTCCCAAAATCTTAAATGGCGTCTCACATCTAAACGAAGACAGATAGGAACAAGCCGATTCTTTCAGTGAATTTGTCTCACTCTTAGCTTTCAAACGAGCTATCGCACGACAAAATCCGTCCACTGGAAGCCAAAATCGAAGCAAGCTGTCCAGAGGGGGGGGAGGTCAGCGAAATTTTTTCTCGCCGATTGACTTGAAACTCACCATACAGATAGAGAATTTCACGCTGATTCCAAATCTGAAATCCGTTTTCCCATCCGATGCTTCGTTTTGAAGCTAGAGTCCAAAACGTCCCAAATTCTAACTCTGTCGTTTTTCGCCAATGTCCCAAAATCTTAAATGGCGTCTCACATCTAAACGAAGACAGATAGGAACAAGCCGATTCTTTCAGTGAATTTGTCTCACTCTTAGCTTTCAAACGAGCTATGGCACGACAAAATCCGTCCACTGGAAGCCAAAATCGAAGCAAGCTGTCCAGAGGGGGGGGACGTCAGCGAAATTTTTTCTCTCCGATTGACTTGAAACTCACCATACAGATAGAGAATTTCACGCTGAATCCGAATCTGGCCTCCGTTTTCCCATCCGATGCTTCGTTTTGAAGCTAGAGTCCAAAACGTCCCAAATTCTAACTCTGTCGTTTTTCGCCAATGTCCCAAAATCTTAAATGGCGTCTCACATCTAAACGAAGACAGATAGGAACAAGCCGATTCTTTCAGTGAATTTGTCTCACTCTTAGCTTTCAAACGAGCTATGGCACGACAAAATCCGTCCACTGGAAGCCAAAATCGAAGCAAGCTGTCCAGAGGGGGGGGACGTCAGCGAAATTTTTTCTCGCCGATTGACTTGAAACTCACCATACAGATAGAGAATTTCACGCTGATTCCAAATCTGAAATCCGTTTTCCCATCCGATGCTTCGTTTTGAAGCTAGAGTCCAAAACGTCCCAAATTCTAACTCTGTCGTTTTTCGCCAATGTCCCAAAATCTTAAATGGCGTCTCACATCTAAACGAAGACAGATAGGAACAAGCCGATTCTTTCAGTGAATTTGTCTCACTCTTAGCTTTCAAACGAGCTATGGCACGACAAAATCCGTCCACTGGAAGCCAAAATCGAAGCAAGCTGTCCAGAGGGGGGGGGAGGTCAGCGAAACTTTTTCTCTCCGATTGACTTGAAACTCACCATACAGATAGAGAATTTCACGCTGAATCCGAATCTGGCCTCCGTTTTCCCATCCGATGCTTCGTTTTGAAGCTAGAGTCCAAAACGTCCCAAATTCTAACTCTGTCGTTTTTCGCCAATGTCCCAAAATCTTAAATGGCGTCTCACATCTAAACGAAGACAGATAGGAACAAGCCGATTCTTTCAGTGAATTTGTCTCACTCTTAGCTTTCAAACGAGCTATGGCACGACAAAATCCGTCCACTGGAAGCCAAAATCGAAGCAAGCTGTCCAGAGGGGGGGGACGTCAGCGAAATTTTTTCTCGCCGATTGACTTGAAACTCACCATACAGATAGAGAATTTCACGCTGATTCCAAATCTGAAATCCGTTTTCCCATCCGATGCTTCGTTTTGAAGCTAGAGTCCAAAACGTCCCAAATTCTAACTCTGTCGTTTTTCGCCAATGTCCCAAAATCTTAAATGGCGTCTCACATCTAAACGAAGACAGATAGGAACAAGCCGATTCTTTCAGTGAATTTGTCTCACTCTTAGCTTTCAAACGAGCTATGGCACGACAAAATCCGTCCACTGGAAGCCAAAATCGAAGCAAGCTGTCCAGAGGGGGGGGAGGTCAGCGAAAATTTTTTCTCTCCGATTGACTTGAAACTCACCATACAGATAGAGAATTTCACGCTGAATCCGAATCTGGCCTCCGTTTTCCCATCCGATGCTTCGTTTTGAAGCTAGAGTCCAAAACGTCCCAAATTCTAACTCTGTCGTTTTTCGCCAATGTCCCAAAATCTTAAATGGCGTCTCACATCTAAACGAAGACAGATAGGAACAAGCCGATTCTTTCAGTGAATTTGTCTCACTCTTAGCTTTCAAACGAGCTATGGCACGACAAAATCCGTCCACTGGAAGCCAAAATCGAAGCAAGCTGTCCAGAGGGGGGGGGACGTCAGCGAAATTTTTTCTCGCCGATTGACTTGAAACTCACCATACAGATAGAGAATTTCACGCTGATTCCAAATCTGAAATCCGTTTTCCCATCCGATGCTTCGTTTTGAAGCTAGAGTCCAAAACGTCCCAAATTCTAACTCTGTCGTTTTTCGCCAATGTCCCAAAATCTTAAATGGCGTCTCACATCTAAACGAAGACAGATAGGAACAAGCCGATTCTTTCAGTGAATTTGTCTCACTCTTAGCTTTCAAACGAGCTATGGCACGACAAAATCCGTCCACTGGAAGCCAAAATCGAAGCAAGCTGTCCAGAGGGGGGGAGGTCAGCGAAATTTTTTCTCTCCGATTGACTTGAAACTCACCATACAGATAGAGAATTTCACGCTGAATCCGAATCTGGCCTCCGTTTTCCCATCCGATGCTTCGTTTTGAAGCTAGAGCCCAAAACGTCCCAAATTCTAACTCTGTCGTTTTTCGCCAATTTCCCAAAATCTTAAATGGCGTCTCACATCTAAACGAAGACAGATAGGAACAAGCCGATTCTTTCAGTGAATTTGTCTCACTCTTAGCTTTCAAACGAGCTATCGCACGACAAAATCCGTCCACTGGAAGCCAAAATCGAAGCAAGCTGTCCAGAGGGGGGGGACGTCAGCGAAATTTTTTCTCTCCGATTGACTTGAAACTCACCATAAAGATAGAGAATTTCACGCTGATTCCAAATCTGAAATCCGTTTTCCCATCCGATGCTTCGTTTTGAAGCTAGAGTCCAAAACGTCCCAAATTCTAACTCTGTCGTTTTTCGCCAATGTCCCAAAATCTTAAATGGCGTCTCACATCTAAACGAAGACAGATAGGAACAAGCCGATTCTTTCAGTGAATTTGTCTCACTCTTAGCTTTCAAACGAGCTATGGCACGACAAAATCCGTCCACTGGAAGCCAAAATCGAAGCAAGCTGTCCAGAGGGGGGGGGACGTCAGCGAAACTTTTTCTCTCCGATTGACTTGAAACTCACCATACAGATAGAGAATTTCACGCTGAATCCGAATCTGGCCTCCGTTTTCCCATCCGATGCTTCGTTTTGAAGCTAGAGTCCAAAACGTCCCAAATTCTAACTCTGTCGTTTTTCGCCAATGTCCCAAAATCTTAAATGGCGTCTCACATCTAAACGAAGACAGATAGGAACAAGCCGATTCTTTCAGTGAATTTGTCTCACTCTTAGCTTTCAAACGAGCTATGGCACGACAAAATCCGTCCACTGGAAGCCAAAATCGAAGCAAGCTGTCCAGAGGGGGGGGGACGTCAGCGAAATTTTTTCTCGCCGATTGACTTGAAACTCACCATACAGATAGAGAATTTCACGCTGATTCCAAATCTGAAATCCGTTTTCCCATCCGATGCTTCGTTTTGAAGCTAGAGTCCAAAACGTCCCAAATTCTAACTCTGTCGTTTTTCGCCAATGTCCCAAAATCTTAAATGGCGTCTCACATCTAAACGAAGACAGATAGGAACAAGCCGATTCTTTCAGTGAATTTGTCTCACTCTTAGCTTTCAAACGAGCTATGGCACGACAAAATCCGTCCACTAGAAGCCAAGATCGAAGCGAGCTGTCCAGAGGGGGGGGGACGTCAGCGAAATTTTTTCTCTCCGATTGACTTGAAACTCACCATACAGATAGAGAATTTCACGCTGAATCCGAATCTGGCCTCCGTTTTCCCATCCGATGCTTCGTTTTGAAGCTAGAGTCCAAAACGTCCCAAATTCTAACTCTGTCGTTTTTCGCCAATGTCCCAAAATCTTAAATGGCGTCTCACATCTAAACGAAGACAGATAGGAACAAGCCGATTCTTTCAGTGAATTTGTCTCACTCTTAGCTTTCAAACGAGCTATGGCACGACAAAATCCGTCCACTGGAAGCCAAAATCGAAGCAAGCTGTCCAGAGGGGGGGGACGTCAGCGAAATTTTTTCTCGCCGATTGACTTGAAACTCACCATACAGATAGAGAATTTCACGCTGATTCCAAATCTGAAATCCGTTTTCCCATCCGATGCTTCGTTTTGAAGCTAGAGTCCAAAACGTCCCAAATTCTAACTCTGTCGTTTTTCGCCAATGTCCCAAAATCTTAAATGGCGTCTCACATCTAAACGAAGACAGATAGGAACAAGCCGATTCTTTCAGTGAATTTGTCTCACTCTTAGCTTTCAAACGAGCTATGGCACGACAAAATCCGTCCACTGGAAGCCAAAATCGAAGCAAGCTGTCCAGAGGGGGGGGACGTCAGCGAAACTTTTTCTCGCCGATTGACTTGAAACTCACCATACAGATAGAGAATTTCACGCTGAATCCGAATCTGGCCTCCGTTTTCCCATCCGATGCTTCGTTTTGAAGCTAGAGTCCAAAACGTCCCAAATTCTAACTCTGTCGTTTTTCGCCAATGTCCCAAAATCTTAAATGGCGTCTCACATCTAAACGAAGACAGATAGGAACAAGCCGATTCTTTCAGTGAATTTGTCTCACTCTTAGCTTTCAAACGAGCTATCGCACGACAAAATCCGTCCACTGGAAGCCAAAATCGAAGCAAGCTGTCCAGAGGGGGGGGAGGTCAGCAAAATTTTTTCTCTCTGATTGACTTGAAACTCACCATACAGATAGAGAATTTCACGCTGAATCCGAATCTGGCCTCCGTTTTCCCATCCGATGCTTCGTTTTGAAGCTAGAGTCCAAAACGTCCCAAATTCTAACTCTGTTGTTTTTCGCCAATTTCCCAAAATCTTAAATGGCGTCTCACATCTAAACGAAGACAGATAGGAACAAGCCGATTCTTTCAGTGAATTTGTCTCACTCTTAGCTTTCAAACGAGCTATGGCACGACAAAATCCGTCCACTGGAAGCCAAAATCGAAGCAAGCTGTCCAGAGGGTGGGGGGACGTCAGCGAAATTTTTTCTCGCCGATTGACTTGAAACTCACCATAAAGATAGAGAATTTCACGCTGATTCCAAATCTGAAATCCGTTTTCCCATCCGATGCTTCGTTTTGAAGCTAGAGTCCAAAACGTCCCAAATTCTAACTCTGTTGTTTTTCGCCAATGTCCCAAAATCTTAAATGGCGTCTCACATCTAAACGAAGACAGATAGGAACAAGCCGATTCTTTCAGTGAATTTGTCTCACTCTTAGCTTTCAAACGAGCTATGGCACGACAAAATCCGTCCACTGGAAGCCAAAATCGAAGCAAGCTGTCCAGAGGGGGGGGGAAGTCAGCAAAATTTTTTCTCTCCGATTGACTTGAAACTCACCATACAGATAGAGAATTTCACGCTGAATCCGAATCTGGCCTCCGTTTTCCCATCCGATGCTTCGTTTTGAAGCTAGAGTCCAAAACGTCCCAAATTCTAACTCTGTCGTTTTTCGCCAATGTCCCAAAATCTTAAATGGCGTCTCACATCTAAACGAAGACAGATAGGAACAAGCCGATTCTTTCAGTGAATTTGTCTCACTCTTAGCTTTCAAACGAGCTATCGCACGACAAAATCCGTCCACTGGAAGCCAAAATCGAAGCAAGCTGTCCAGAGAGGGGGGGAGGTCAGCAAAATTTTTTCTCTCCGATTGACTTGAAACTCACCATACAGATAGAGAATTTCACGCTGAATCCGAATCTGGCCTCCGTTTTCCCATCCGATGCTTCGTTTTGAAGCTAGAGCCCAAAACGTCCCAAATTCTAACTCTGTCGTTTTTCGAAAAATGTTGAAAATTTTTTCTCACCGATTGCCTTGAAACTCACCATACCGATGCAGAATTTCACGCTGAATACGAATCCGACCTCCGTTTTCTCATTCGACCACTCCTTCCACTCGAAACAGCCCATTTTACAACCCAACATTCAGCACGAAAAACATCACACACTATAGCCTCAAGACTAATCCTGGCGGTCGCCCAAGTCCACCACGACACTCAGACCCGAAGCACCACGGCGGCCGACCACGACACTCTGCCGTTCCAGAGGGGGGGGAGGGGGAGGGGGAGGGGGGGGACGTCAGCGATGGCGGCCATCTTGCGCTATCTGGTGTTTGTCACTTCCTTACTACTAGCTATGTGTATAAGTAGGCTTGATACAACCGAGTTGGAACCGGCCGGGAATTTCGGGGCCCGCCCCGCCCCGCCACGAGTTTCACAGTAAGTGCCGAAGTAAATTATATGGTGATGTATATCATAACATTAGCAATACAAAGACAGCAAGACAGTAAATGGATGCCTGTATTGCACTGCTGTTATGCATCTTTTGCTATTCAAATAGTAACAAGCTTACTCATTTAAAGGCTATTCTGTGGCTCATCCTTACTAACCAAAGAATTTTGATTTGAGAAGACTACTCATCTTCAACGGGTGAACAGCAATGTGCTGTAAGGTTGAGGTCCCCTTTAGAAGAAGGGATACATATGACATAAAACATCAGAAACATTGTTCACGTTGTGAATGAAATGAACTGTCAATACAAACTGAAAACTGAAAGGAAACAATTCATCATCGCAGTCAATGCTATTGTTGAATGAAATCTTTTCAATAGTCCCTTATCAAACAGTTAGTTGGAAGTACTCACCGCAATTATCAAAGTAAGCTTTTACGACACATACTAAGCGCTTATGAATGAATTACTCTTGCTAGGTCATGAAATAACGAGAATGGTTGACATGGCAACATTGTTACAACTTCCTGTAGTGACGTTGTTCTGTAATTAATTAGTTTAATTGACAAAATTGAGTACGGTTCATACTTCTACACTGCAATTGTAACAGAATATCGCTTTGATATTTGTGAGATTGGAAAATTTGTAATGAATTTTTCATCAATGATCGTACGCTCACCAACTTCTAATGTTATCAAGTGCATCATCCGATAAACATGCATTCAGCAAAAGCTTTGTAAACTAAGTAGTTTATCGATTAAGCTACCTGATGTCAACTGAAAACAATAACTATAGAATCACAAAATGTACATAGTTTTCAGTTAACTAGCTTTTAGCGGCTGAGAAACATCCCGTGTAATTAGCACCTTGCTATTTACCTTTGGTCTTCCAGGTGCGCATAACCCTGGAATTATATATTCTCAGAATCGTATTGTACAAATAAATGTGACATTGAAGTAAAGCGCACCTGTCACTAGTTGAACCTTGTTTCAAACATTGGCTGGGTCAAACTTAAGACTTTTAAAATAGGTAGACTCTGGATTCTTGTTAAACACTCAACACTAAAAGAATGAGAATGGAATAAATAACAAGTCGGACACATTGAAAAAAGGCTCTACGTTTAATGTGCTTCCGAGTGTAAACAAGTTTGATTTATTTTTTTATTTTTAAAGCAGTTTGATTAAGAAATGCGTTTGATAAAGAAATCTGGCCCGCATGGATTCATGTTTAGAGAAAATTTGGGCCGTAGGACATTAGACGTTGAGAAGCATACGATTAAAGGGTTTTAAGCTCAATGCGGCAGAGTTGTCATCATTTGTGCGAAGAAGGACGAATGACGTTTGCGGCTATAGCGTCAGTGCCGTTGTAACAATTATGCTATAACTGGGATTTATCAATCATTAAAAGTCAATCAAAACTATAGTCCACTATATCATCATGATATAGGCCATAATAGGAATCGATCAGCACTTTGAAAGGTCCCGCCAACTTTCAACTTTACAGCTGCCATTTTATATTAGCTTTCAGTAAACGCTTCCATTTCATCTAGGAACACTAAAGTGGTACATGTGTGGAAAAATGCAAGAGCGCACAACTCTGTGCAATTGTTGAGATCAGAAGTTAGAAAACAACTGCGCAGCACACAAAAATAAAATATGTGTGTTTTCACAAAGAGAATGCCGTTATTGCATATTACACAACAAGCTCATTGTTTAAAGAGGAACAGAGGCATCAACATCTTGCATCACTATGAAAAACTATCTTTAACAGTGTAGATCGCTCAAAATGCATCTCTACCTTTGACTTATGAATCCTGATAATTAGAAAACTTAGCCATGGATAAAATTATGCGATCTATAACATGTCATCGGATGATTTGATAATGAAAATCATTCGATGTCTCAAGCAGTGTAAAATCGCAGTCAATTTTTATTTACTTAGCTAAAATTTTCGGCAACACAGTCACTAAAGGACAGAAATACAACTCGTGTCATCAACAGATTTTTGGAATTCTGTGAAGAACGAATACCTCAGTTTTGTCATGATCATGTCACTCACGTCTGATAGTGGAAAATGTGTGACTGTCAAGCGTGAACTACAGAAAGGAGTTGACAGAATCGGGATGGTTGATTTCTTTGGAATCCAAATAATTACATCAGATATTCACTATTATACTTTATTATATCTCTATTAATTATATCAGATATTGATTATCTCTATAAACAATGCGGGAGAAGGAATTTTTCATGCTTAATTTAACATGCGGTCTTTGTTTTTTATATCCAATATTCTTTTGAAAGAATTTGAAATGCAGATATATATGTAGGTAATGCAGGAAAATCGCCCTTTATTAGTCAACATTATATGTGCATCCACCATTCAGTCTAGTGCTTTTTTCATGCGGTCAGTCATAAACATAAGAAGCTCCGTGGACAGAAAAATTGACGATCCTTCATGCTAAGAGACGTAGGGTCCGGTCTGGCCTATTCTTGCGCTTTTTTCCATCTCTTTTACTAGCCTACAAACACTTTCATAGTTTTATTCATCACATGTACCGGTAAAATATTTTGACCAAAATACAACTCTGAGCAATTCATCATTTTTAAAGGAGAACCCAACTGCCGGAAGCGTATGAAAATAAAACTGTTTTCTTTTTTATCATATGGTAAAAATGTGCCACAAACATAAAGGAATTAAACAAATATATTCATCATCAATTCAGAAGTCGTCTGTGATTCTTAGCATCTCTGGACATCTTTTTGTCCTCTTTCTTCGAATGCCGCCTTATAGTCAACACAAAATGTCACGAAAAAGTTCTCGCCCAATGTAATGTAATAAGGCCATATTGTCGCATTGCGAGAAACACAAAATTAAACAAACACATAAGCTTAGCATTTTCAGAAAATTGAAGTCATGCATTCTAAGCCTAATAGCATCAAATTAATCGTAGCTTATGTCCTCTAGCAGCTATAGGCTAATAAAGGTTATAAGAACACTGCACAGTTGAACACATGTCTTTTTGTTTTTTTCATCAATTTTTTTTATTTTCCAAATAATGACATTCGATACATGCGATTCACATGTGCAAACTATAAATATTGGTTCTCATAACATATTCTAATCTTCAAAAGCATCTTCTTGGTTACTCGTATTAGATGGATTCTATAGTGAGTAATTGTACATTTATGGAATAAAGCTCAGAACCTAGCAAACACGCATAAACTTATTTAGACAGCAGTATTTTACTTAGATCAAAAATATTTTTCAATCGTGCATATTATTTTTGTTATAAGTGACAAAAATAAGTTTGCCTATCCATGATTCTCTGGAGATGCAGAAAATTTGGAATACATTCAAGGA
Organism: Prostheceraeus crozeri; assembly: GCA_907163375.1. Classification (NCBI taxonomy): domain Eukaryota; kingdom Metazoa; phylum Platyhelminthes; order Polycladida; family Euryleptidae; genus Prostheceraeus; species Prostheceraeus crozeri. The sequence goes on from CAJQUW010003546.1 coordinate 30,972, forward strand.
ATTGAGTTGATACTGGTTAATATAAGATGGTGTGGTATAAACGTACGACTTTGCAGACAATCCATTTTATCGATAATTAATGGCACTTTATTTCACCATAAAGTACATGTAAATTTTGAGGTTGCCGACTCATTGAATAGGCTGTTCAATTGAAAAAAAGTGATACAAAATGTTGGAATGAAAAAAACGTGACAAAACAAAAAGCATAAAGCAAATTTGTTTTAAGAGCTTTTAAAATTATGTTTTTAGCATCAGCCTTGAACATCCATTGTTAGGAGAGACAAGATAGGTCTGAGAATCTCGCAAAATATCTTGTAATGTTCCATTGTGGTTTGAAAAGTGGATCACTTCTCTTAATTACGACAGAAGAACAGGTTAGAAGGTGATGTTTTAATTTATTAATTGACACCTTGATTTCTGTCAGCGATCTAGTACCGATTGTACGTCAATACTATTGTGTTGTGCAATGCAACAAGCTCATTGCAGCATTCTCATCAACTGAGTCAGACAAAATTGCATCATTGAACTCATTGCTGCAATACTTTTCACAGATATTGACATGATTCTGTTGAGATTTGACTTACTGAGAAGAGGTTGAAGAAACAGTGTTACGGTGACGAAGTACATGAATACAAAGAAGGCAATATTCTTAGCGATAATATTTGAGCTCGACCATACACGCTTTCCTATACTTCAACCCATTGAGAAAAGAAATCATATGCAAAATAATGCAGACTTTTACATGTCGACCTATCCAATTAAGTCTGTATTGAATTATTTTTGAATAAGAAGGACTGACTGAACACAATAGGAATCCATACATGATTTAAAAATGATGAAGTTATCAAAAATATTCGAATAAAATCTGATGGGGAAATAAAGTTTCATTATCCTACTTCCCGGTTTTGCAGACCCGTTTTGGTAAAATGCTGAGAAGTTGAAAAAATTGATTGAAATCAAGCATTTTGTGCTTTCAGCAAATGAATTGGTTGAAATACTTCATAGCCTAGTCAGGAAGGGAAAGGAAATATGCCTGGAATATCCAAATCATGAAAATATTGACAAAAATACGAATACCGGTAGTGAATTTTCAAATATTAAAGAAAAATTCAAAATTTGATTCTGTAGCAAATTTTTTATCACAAGTTTATCTAGCATGATATTTTAAATAACTGTAACTAAATTTCTATTGCACATGTATTACATGTAGTTATTAAATTTTATGAAAATTGACGAAACTCCAATAATGAAGTCACACACATTCATCCGATGATATTTTTACGTGTATCAGATTTTCATCTCTGACACCAAAATAAATTTTATATTTTTCTCAAACATTCAGTAATAATTTTCCAGTGAAAAATACAGCAATTTTTTTCCAAATATTTCTGCTTAGCCGTTATCAAGGGATACAGAAAATGGAACTAAAGCTGAATGTCATCCAGAAATTCAAACTAATCTATTTATCAATGGAATGCAGCAGAAGATTAGTAAAGCATGGACATAGAGGCAGAATTTAACAAAAAATCATATATTGATTATAGCATGGTAGCACAAGAGTTGATCGAAAACAAGAAAAGAATAGTAGTTACAACGTTATTTAAAGTAGCATTTCGGCAAGCCCTAATTGCTTTTATCTCTTTCTTTTCGACCCTCTTTATAAGAACTGAATATTGTAGGTGTTGATGGAAGATCGATGATCATGTGATGGACTTGTGTGTGAGTTATCCATCGACAATTACAATCGATAGAGCTCAGATAGAGGGTCGAAAAGAAAGAAAAACATGGCCTACTGAGTGACTACCTTTAATCTCATTAACTGGCCGTTGCTTTTTACTTCATTTTTCTTCTCCTTAGGTACGTTGTCATTTTGCTGATTATAAATTGGGAATAAGTGACTGCACCCACGGTCGTAGAAAATTTTTCTCTCCACTATAAAGCAAAAGAAACCCGATCTATGTCAACAAAATAGGTAATTCATAAATGAAAATATTAATAATTTGAATATAATTTTAATATTTCATCTAATAATTAATTTTTATATTATAATTTTATTGAAATTAATTTATTTACATTGTCACTCACAACATAGACTTGTTATTTTGCATATTGATCGAATGATAAATAGGACAATCGTATTGGCAGTGTTTGTAATGATTTTGGCACTAATAAATTATGTGATTATGCGCCCACATTATGTTGTTATAATATGCACTGTATGTGACATTCTTATTTTGTCGAACTGTGGAAAATTTCTAAGCTCCAGACAAGTAGCTGCAAATTAAATCATTAACATGCGCTCGAGAAGTGAACTCGAGATATGATATCAGATGATGTCATCACAGGTAGCGAATCGAAATCGCATTTGAATGATGTTATTCTTGCTGAGCATTAGTCAAAGGTTCTATTCAAGATTTTAAGAATTAGTGAGATACTAGGCACTTTAATCAAGCCTATTCAATTTTTCAAAATACACTGCACTAAAATTTTTACATAGGGATCTCATTGCATCAAAAACCGAACATTCCCGAATAATGCTGAATCATCCCCTGCGCAAAACCAGCCATGGCTGAATGTTTGCAATGCATTTGCAACATAATAAATACCAAGCCAGTGTAATGTAATTGGTGCTGTAGGCAAAACTTTGATGCTTGCATCGTTGAGTAAAGGGATTTCCTTCTTCAGTGCAATGTTTTAAAAAACACTTCGAAATCATGATTACATAAAGCAAAACATCGAAGATTCAGGAATTGTTCTCATTCTCAATTTAATTCTCGTTGTACCATGAAAAAGAGAGCAGTTGTCTATTAAAACGTCATGCTTCACTTTATAAAATCGAATTTTCTGAAGTGCCATTTTTAAAATGATATTTGATTATTTTCGATGTGCTAGTCTGAAGATTGAAACTAATGCTACATTTGAGGTTACACATTGCCATCCATGTGCAGCATGTCAGGCAACATAGCAGCAGAAGGAAAATTAAACACTGCTGTCATACAAAATGAGGTACATGTACGAGTATAATGGCAAGTTCAAGATACTTTATGAATTGCGGATAGCTTCATCTGACGATTATCAACTACCATGACAGCTCGCTTAGCTGACTTCTCATTCTTCAAACAGCTTGCTTGTGATGCTACTTTCATTGTATTATTATTTGATTAACGCTGCGCCAGCGTCTATTAACATCATTTAGTCATCGTGCTGCCTGTATTCGAAAAGCGCAGATTGCCATCCATGGACGGTATGACAGATAGCACAGCAGCTGCATGCAAGCAAACTTCATGATTTACCTAGCACAGTAATACCCAGTAGGGCATGCCTGCATGCCTTCCGTAGTGAACGATTAAGAAACTTTTTTGTACATATTTTGATGCCACTGTTCTCATTGTCGATATCTTGCGGCCAGAGCTTCTCTCGCCTCCACCACCTCCAGCATGCCAACGCTTCCCGAGGTCTGGAACGGAGAAAAGATATATCGCAACCAACAACATGCACAGCCCTAAACAACCCCTAACTGACCCTTATACCCTCCCCGACACATTCCATGATGTGTTCCACTCCCTTCCACTTCTGTACACCTACATTTCCGAGAAATTTCCAACCCGATGCTCTTCCTTTAACCTTCCAGGTTTCCAGCTCAAGGCCACGTTCCAGGCGAGCGATATTGACCCGGTCTTCCCTGGACCACTGCGTCTCCACCACCTGGTGAGCCGCACTGTCGTACACGGACCGGCAACAGTCACGTAACCTCTCCTTGCCCCGCTTCCTTCTCTTCCAACACCTTTTACCATCCGAGTAAGGCGCCTCCACCTGGTCCATCCCGGCGGCCGCCTCAGCCGCTTCGTCTGCCCACTCATTCCACACAGTATCCAGGGACCCACAGGAACCACAGGTGCTTTCCACACCACCCAACTTCTTCCCTCACCTGGCTCTGGCAAGCGCTTCGTCCATCCAAGCATTTCCAGTCCACTGAAGAACCGTCAGCGCCGACTGGCTGTCAGAAGCCAGTCCCGCTTCAACCCATTCCTCACGGTGCTCCACCAACCACTCCAACGCCATCACCAGTGCCCACACTTCAGCCTGAAAGGAAGTCGCCAAGCCACCCCCCCCCCCCCCAGCAGCACATGCCCTGACGTCCACCTGATCAGGTGAAGCTGGATCCTCGTAAGTAACAACCTCCGCTGCCTCACCTTTTCCCCAATCGATCCACCACCCATCAATCCGGGTAGACCGTGAAATCCACCCCGCCCATCGCTCTTAACCGCCTTCTCCCCTGCCGTTCGACCTGCTTTCCCATCTCTGCGCTCACCCACCACTCGACGCCCCTTCTCATCCCCTCATGGAAGCCTCTCCCAATACTGTAAGGACTCGCAACAGCACTTTCGGAACCACCTGCTCTGCACAGCTCCCTCGCCTCCGATCTCCAGTCACAGCGCCACTTCAGGTGTGAAGGCACCACCTTCAGTCCCCATTCACTCCTCGGGTCACCACTCCCTCGAGCCTTCAAGCATCTTTCCCACTCCCTCACCCCAACCCCTCAGCCACTGCCCTCAACCGGCAGAGCCCAATTTCCTGAAGATACTGATGTCGGTGCGACACCACAAATGATCACATAAATAAAGAGCTTTAAATACATTTTGAAGTTTGATTCTGGGATGTCTTCCAAAGTAAAATGTGTTAAAACAGATTGAGCTTCATTTACGTGTCCCGCAAGTTGGACTATGGCAAAATTCATAACACGCATTCTTATTTCACATATTGTAAGACGGGTTTTAAAAGTCGGTCTGTATAATTTCCAAAGTGTACTGAAAATGATTCGCCTTTGCCAGCATCACGCATAGATTACATAAAATCGACCTTTCAAATTGGATAAACCACAGATATAAAGCTGTGCATGGTGGAGTGTGGTGCAGTGTTCAGGACGATGTCTCATTTATGAAAGCGGCTTATCAAAAGTTCCTATTTGATTTTGGTTATAGTTTAGAAGCTTGTTATATTTGAATAGGGATCATAGCATATAATGTATGCTTTAGACTTATAGATGATACATTTTTGAAACCGATGTTCTTCAATGGCTGATTTTCGACCACCTTGGCAGTTTCCAATTTGAAAATCTGCACAAAATGTCATATAACAGTCCAATTCTTGCTTAATTAAATTATCAATTCAATTTCCCATCGAAAAAGGTAAAATTTGTTTGCATTATAATGCATCCATCAAGTTACTGGCCTTTGACTGAAATGTATTTTGACTAGCATAGACATAGATTAGCAAATTGCGAAGTATGCATAATGTCGTAATAAAGCCCTACTTTTATTGGTGGAAATGTTTCTTAGGATTCCGACAGCTGATAGTGGAAGATTAAGCAATAAAAAAAGATCAAGTTGGGCAAGATAATCTGAAGAAATCAATTTCACGAACGTGAAAGCATCTTGCAATTTCAGTTTCAGAGACTTTTTTGAAATTTCAGTTCTATTTCTTCAAAATTTGCAATAATTTTGTAGGCTACAAGTAATGCATAAATATTATTCCAACTCTTGAGCAATACTTGTGTGTGTTTAACAAATTAGCACTTGAGCGACTTTACGATTCTACTGAATCATTCGCACATTTGATCTATGCTAGATTTTGTCGAGACTTCTTTGAATTAAGTTCTAATGTTCTATGTATAGCCCTACAAATCCCTATTGTCAATTTGGTTTTTAATTGTGCCTAAAGCTATTGTAAGTGCGCTTGTAGATATCGAAGTTGGCCTTTAAAAGTATCAATAATAATTAGGCATTTAAGTTATGCCTACATTTTCTGTAAAATTTGGAAACATATTTAATAAATCTCAGTCGGTTTATGATGAGGTTTAGATCAAATGAGCATCTTAAAAATCAAACTGCTCCAATTCATAAGTTAAAAGCTTATGTAACGAACAAACTAAGTTTGCAAAATTTGTGCGTCGAACTGCCATTCCACTTCAAGTAGCAGAAAGTGTTCAATTTGTAATGTTCTACTCTAATGTACCATAATTTTGAAAATCAATGACTCTTAAAGATTACTGATTTTTTGTAAAATGACCGATGATCATTACCGGCAAATTTTTGAATAAAAAATGACCAGTTTATTTGCATCACTAAATGACAGTAATGATTAGGCAGTTTTATATCATATCTACATGTTTCCTCATAAATTGAAGTAAGTCACGGTATGAGTGGTGTTTCACTGCCTCTGATCGGATTCACAGCACTGTCGTGGCGACCAGCCTTATATCATACCTTATATGCCTCATATACCTTATATTGCGGCAATCAATAGAGAACGAAGGTCACGGTGGATCGTGTGAAGCTTAGAGATGAGGAGAAACCAATCAGACAAGTTTCAGACATGGTAGGCCAAGTCCTGAGAAGACATGGCTCCAAGCTATCAATGTTGACATGGCGGAGCTAGGATTATCTGAGTACACAGGACAGTAGCCATTAGGAAAGTCGCACATCTTCCAACTCTTAACGGAAAAGAAAAATAAGACGTTAAAAGGAGAAATTAATTGAGTTATCACTGCATTGCTTGCGATATAGACGTCCGACACAATTCTTTTGTATGCGTACAGAAGAACATGAAAAGTCACATCTGATGATTCTTTTCAAGTGAAACACTGCCTCTTTACCAACACCTCCGCTCAATAGAGCGCATGTTTTCTGTTTGAAATGACGATTTACTTGTTCAAAGACCCTCACTAATATCATTCGAAGTCAATGCTCCTTCTATCTGCTTCTTACAATCTTGTGACCGATTGACTCGGTTTTGCTTTGAGACTTCTCCCTTATTTTCGACTTGTTTTGGTATACTCCATCGCATAGGCTATAAAAACAAATTTGTGGTTCATTGGGCTAAAATTGGCTCTGTGTTCTAGTTAGTACAATTTTAAGTTCAAGATTAATTTTTTAATTTTATGCTGCAATGCATATGCGTAAATATAAATATAATAAAAATGTATATCTTTTGCATAAAATGTCTTTCCGTTCTGGTAAATGATTTTAAAATTAATGAGATTGCCAAGTCTGTTACATGACAAAAATAATACATCATGATATAAACATAAGTCAGCAACAGTAAATTCACTAGTAAATATTGATCATGCTAAAAGATGTTCTGTTACTTTTGTGTTTCAATGGAGATGAAAGATTGGCGATCAAAATCAGTGTGATGTCAAGTGATGAGTCAATACCACTTTCTTCTATCGAAAATGTTGTTACATTCTGATTCACGAATAATTTCAACTTGCTGGTAGTGTACTGCATGTACTATGCTACAATAATTTCTTTCTGGCATGCTTTATAATATTTTTTAAATTTATTAGACTATAGCCAATTAACTACATCATAGGTCAGCAGAAGAAAGTAAAATTAAACATTTTTGAATTCCCTTTATCAGCTGCAACTGTCATCATTATGCTGCCTAGGCAGAACTAGAACTTTGGGGAGTGTATTTGGTATGATCTGATGTTTCAATTTCGGAAATTACATTATCATCATGTGAACTTTATCTGTAATATACTAGCCATAAGTTTGACATGTTTATTAAATAAAAAAGAAACAAATATATTATTCAATTCAGAGACTGAAATGATGAAAGATAATAAAAAGGAGAATAATTGAAGGAACAAGAGTAATTTAACAGTGATTCTGAAATTCGAAACGAGTAATATCAAAGATTTTTCAGAGTCCTGTTTACAACTTGTTGATATAATTGATCTTTCGGGAGATGGGATGTATTCTGCTTCAGGGCTAATTTTACGTTGGTCATCTAAATTCTGTCGTGCTTCTACGAAGAAGCTACATTATTCGCAGCTTCTTAATGCTAAATCTACGATATAACAATTAATACAAAATATTTTGAGCCCAGTAATTCCTAGCATTCTTCTTACCTATGATATTTGATTACATATTTGAATATCGTTTTTGTGTGGTTTTACATCACAAAATGCTTTCCCTATTACCAATGCAAAATGCACCATATGTTCATTGAAACAGAAGTGATGATTTCATTCAGATCATATATGTACTTTACGACGCATTGCACCAGTCACAAAGTCACCGACGAAAAATGTGATCATCATAGGACATTGAGCCTGTGTAAAAGTTAGCAAAATATGAAAAATAAACAGCACAATCACCAATACATTCCTCAAAATGAGGAGGTAGTATAGGCGAAGCGGATACTCTGTGAATCATGGATCATATAAACTTGAAAGACATGAGCTTTTGCACGGATTCGAGTCTGTAATTTGGCCTAAAAATACATGTAAAATCATACTTAGTAAGACAAATATTTTATAGTAGAAGGAACTACAATGAAGTGTTGATCAATAATCTTCAAGTCACTTCATTAAGGTCTGATTGATCAGTTTTAACGTCTGCTAGCCATATCAGACATTTCATATCACTTTGAGAAAGATTCAAATCCCCTGCACAATGTTCAGTCTCATCTTTATCGTTCTCAATGCCACAAGGTTGCACGGGTTTCGTCTTCTTCCTCTTCCGATCTTTTTTCCTGGCCACAGACGCAGGTATGGCTTCGTCAGATTTATTCTTCCGTTGTTTTGCAACTGAAACACTTTCTCTAAGAGGCAACAACATTGCATTTTTTACTGGAGAATCATTTCCAGTACTAGAAGGTCCACTGCGAGGTGTAGCCGCAATAGCCATCAAACGTCGATGATTGTCGGTCATTTTCTTGATGTCTATGCTAGTATTATGACGAGAAAGAGCTTTCGGCTTCAGGTACGGCAATCGACATTCTGCGTCGACACTATCTCCCGATCCTGATTTGATATTGAAATTCGGACAACTTGGAGAGCGACATAGTCTTTTCGGTAATTCGGGTATACTGGTGGTTAAATGGGAAGCGGCACTTTGGAAACTCGATACACTTGTCACACTTTGTGAGTTGCGCTCAATACAAGGGAATTTCGTCGGAGTCTCTTGCACAGATGACTGGCTGCTGCATTTGTTCGAAAAGGTGGACCGGCCCCTGTGATATCTCCGATTTTCCATTGGCGATGGAGTATCGTGATCTTCACAATCTGACTGACATGAATTTTCATGGTTATTGAACCGAAGAACGTTAATATTAGGCAAATGCTCGTCTGGTTTCATTTCACCGTTGAGTATGTTATCAAAGGTTTAACGGCAGCAGTTTATACACCACGGGTACGTAGACAGCGTCAACATTAATTACAGCATTAATTTATTGTCCAGACTTGACTACGACACTTGCATTGTCAATCGATATCTTAAAATCGGTGCTTTTGAAGATGTGTTCTCAGCTGCTCACAATAGAGATAATAAAAATCTCGGAGAGACGACGATTGAAGTGAATTTTATACTGTCAAGTCGAATATCGCTGTCCAGCCAATTAAATCCTTCAACACACTTGATATTGATCACGTTGCGATCTCTACGGTTAGAGGAAATTTATCTTCAAAATTTTGAACTATGTCATCCGACAACGTGGACAGAATACTTGTGGATGATTAGCAATCATTGGACAATTGATGCAATGCATTAGATGTTTGAAATATTGAACGGGTCATTGGTCAAAGCGTTTGATCATTTCTAGTGGAGGAGCAGAAGGATCTTAGGAGACTATGAGAAGAGGGACATGTTGTCAAGGAGACAACACGAAGGACATCTCAGCTTTAATCAGCTGAATCAAAGTGAATAATTATTTTAACAATCAATTAAATTATTGATACGCAACAATGGGACTTGCTTGACGATAAGTAACTAACTCTAATACAGAATGCACAATAGTCTATGATCCACAGATTATCGATATGGTTTGTAACAAAGAAAAGATGAATAATAGATGCAAAAATAACCTCAGCAACTTCCAATCCAGTCTTTGAGACAAATTGGCAATGACATTGAATGCAGATCACATGAAGGACTTACTCGGGTTATGTAAACTGTAAACAACCAGCCCACGACTTTGCAAACAAATATTTATACCTCGTTGGTCACTTTCTCCTCTCTGTTTTTGTCTATTACGTAAATGGAAGTAGTAATATTGTAGCGCTCTATAATTCTCTAATGAAGTACATACCGCCATGCTTCTTTGAATTTCTGAACGACCCTTTTCATCCATTCTTAATGGCTTGATTCTTTCCCAAAGGAAATTATTTTTTGTCGCAAGTTATGTCTATATGAACTGTATAGTTAACACTACCGGTACTTAGACAGTCGTAAATCCTAAAGGATTCATTGATGTTGAGGTATGTACTTTGCAAAGAAGAATAAATAGGTCCACAATCAATAATTTCCTAGCCTAGGACAGTATACGTCTAGACAAATTTCTTGACCTGGCTTAGTATCAGTGAGCTCAGTTGAGTAGGCGGTTATAGCCGCTAAGTCGCTCAACTCATTTGTGATCTTTGAAATGGCGTCTCTTTCTATGTTCTTGAAATTTTACCTCTCATGATTCATCTATAAGTATATCTTTGATGTTCCGACTGAAAATTCTCATAACCATAGTAAATCATTTCTGTGTTCAACTTCAAATGATATATATATACAGGGTCGGCAAAAATAAGTGGGACACGTATTTTTCAGTGTCATTTCTTCCATCAAATGACTTTAGAATGTTGTGCATCTAATTGATCGATATTATTCTCCTTAAGTAACCACCATTAGTGTTCAATATTCCACTAGCACTTCATTATAAGTTTACTTCATGTCATTCACGTAAAATTTAGGGCCACTCAAGTCATTGAATGCCCAATAGGCACAGAAAGGCAAAAACACAATTTCGGAAACCCTCCCACTTTATAAGTTATTTTGCTTCAAAATCATCATGCCTTATTAATAGTGACAAATATTCAATTGAAGCATTCGTCACTTCATAATTTTGTGATTAATGATTTGTCTTGAATGTCTGTCAGTAAGCCATAGTAGGCCTATCGATCTTCTGTCATCATCACTGAAAAAAAAAATTTTGTCGTAGAACAACTTTATTGAAAGGCAAATGAACTGATCCAAAGCTCATCAACACCTGCTGTGTCCTCCTCTTGCTGCAATACACTTCTCGATTCCATCAGGCATGGAATCGACGAGATTTTCACAGATTGTGATGACACAGTGGTGGGCAGTGTTCAAAACCATCGGATTGCCTCTGATTTCTGCTGAATTCCCAGCTTACGAGATCGATTTTTGAGGCAACCCCACAGGTTCTCAATGGGGTTTAAATCAGGACTATTTCCTGGCCATTGCAATACTTCAAACCCTTTCGAAATCATGAATGATTTCACCCTCTTTGCAGTGTGGCATGGGGCCAAATCGTGCTGGTATACCCAATCAGTTCCTTCGTACCATTCTGCTGACTTGGGCAGAACACGATGCTGCAGTACGGTCAGATACTGGTCAGCGTTCATTGAGCCCTCGCAAAGGTGGAGTCGTCCCACCTTGGAAGCTCATGCAGCCCCAGAACGTGAGTTTTACAGGATGCTTAAACTGCTGGCGCAGATGGACCTCTGGCACGGCTTCATTCCACGACCGACGAACGAATTGTGTCTGGGGAGGCTGCAACTCTACCATCGTCTCGTCCGAGAAAATAACCTGCAATAAAAATTGTAGTTTTACATTTTATCTGTGGGTATCATTTTGACATCAACTTACTGATCTCCACATATCAATGGTCCAATCCTGGTGATCCTTCGCCCAATGCAGACGCTTGGCCTTCATTTTGTCAGTTAGAACTTGGCATGGTATTGGTTTATACGCACTTCGACCCGCCTCAGTCAGTCGATTCCTAACAGTTCGCTCGCTAAAGTTTGTCCCGAATGCTGACATCTCTCCTTGGATGTCCACAGAACTGGCATGAGGATTGCGTTTGCTGATCCGGACAATCATTCGGTCTTCAGCTTCAATTGTTGCTCGATGACGACCACACAAAGACTTTTGCGATTCATGCGAACCAGTCTCTTCGTACGATTTCACTACTATCCCAACAGCACTCTTTGTAACATTCAAGTCATCGGCAATTTCACGTATGGATTTGAAGGTATTCTTTCTCAAAGTAATAATTTGTAGACGTTGGTTATTTGTCAGGTTGCTCATCATTGGAGGTGTCTCAAAGATTCATTTGACTTCAATAGCGCGATAATGACTTAATCTTGCTTGCTTTTCATATTCAAATTCAATTTTTTCAAATTATAAGTGATGCGAACAAGCAGCAAGAATGATTTGACAAGAATCTGTTCATAGAAAGCTGACAACAGATTTGACAATAAATTTGTGGCCTTTCAATCGATCTCGTAAGCTGGGAATTCAGCAGAAATCAGAGGCAATCCGATGGTTTTGAACACTGCCCACCACTGTGTCATCACAATCTGTGAAAATCTCGTCGATTCCATGCCTGATGGAATCGAGAAGTGTATTGCAGCAAGAGGAGGACACAGCAGGTGTTGATGAGCTTTGGATCAGTTCATTTGCCTTTCAATAAAGTTGTTCTACGACAAAATTTTTTTTTTCAGTGATGATGACAGAAGATCGATAGGCCTACTATGGCTTACTGACAGACATTCAAGACAAATCATTAATCACAAAATTATGAAGTGACGAATGCTTCAATTGAATATTTGTCACTATTAATAAGGCATGATGATTTTGAAGCAAAATAACTTATAAAGTGGGAGGGTTTCCGAAATTGTGTTTTTGCCTTTCTGTGCCTATTGGGCATTCAATGACTTGAGTGGCCCTAAATTTTACGTGAATGACATGAAGTAAACTTATAATGAAGTGCTAGTGGAATATTGAACACTAATGGTGGTTACTTAAGGAGAATAATATCGATCAATTAGATGCACAACATTCTAAAGTCATTTGATGGAAGAAATGACACTGAAAAATACGTGTCCCACTTATTTTTGCCGACTCTGTATATAGCGTGTATATTTTTTTCAAAAAAGTAATGGTAATCAAAAATACAGAAATTCATCAGAAGATAAAAAGCAAGTTATACATTTTAGAAAGCATTTCATCAATTACATATCAAATCACGATATGTTGACAATTTGATCATGTTTATCGTTAAATGTTCATTAAAACCCAAAGCGTTTGCAGTTTCATATGAAAGTGATCTGAACATAATCTTGCCAATATTTAATCATATAATAATAGTCGCTAACGAATAAAATGCTGCATGCGTCACAAGTGACGTGTTTTAAAAAACGCTTAGATTTTGATTCATGTTTTCAAAAAAGCAATGTTCGCGCTTTAAACAAGTCCGACTTAGCGCCTCTCATATTGAACCATAGGAAATTGTGGCAAGTGTACATGTGCAAAGCCCTGTATAAAATCATCAATGTGTCTTGTGTATAAGACAATTAGTAACCAAAAATGCGATGAACAGAATTTCAGTGAAAATCTTGACGTCTTTATTGTCTAATAAGCAGGAAATAAAACCTATGAAATTATTCGTATTGAGTGATCATAACTATGAGGAATGGAATTATAAGCACGTTATAAAAAACAGGATAGTAAGGAAGTAGCAGAGCACTGTGAATTGAATTGAAATTCATGCATGAAATTTATTTTTGTTTTTATTCTTGCAGATGCGATCGTTGGTGCTACTTAGTCGCAGAAGAGGATTAATCTATTAGCGAACGACTAGATTATTCACTTAATTGAAACATGGCGGAGAGCAGAAAGTTGCAAGCCATGAACAAAAATTTCTTTCGATTTTCGCTCTTTTCCTGCGTCAAGTGAAAAAGTTAAGATGAAATATATATGTTTTCACTTTAACTTTTTTAATTTGACGTATATACATGCAAAGGAGTGAAAATCGAACAAAATTGGTATTCATGCTCACTCAGTTTTTGGATACATTGCTCCGATTCTCCTGCATTTTGTGAAGCTGTGAAGCTTACATCAACTAGGCTTAATTAATTGCTGTGCAGCAAAATTGTCCACTCCAGTTGATTTTTCAAAAATACAGTTTGCTACAGATGGCTTCACACGCTTTTAGTTTTGTTTCTTTATACTACCTGTTTCTAACAATTCTTTTAATTTGCTCGCAAGAGCCATTCTTGTCGAGTTATGTTCAATATTTATTAATTATTAATCAATATTAATTAATTAATAATGTGTAATGAAGATATTCATGCTATTTTGCAAATTTGATGGGCGGATAATTTTGCTGCACAGCACCGCATGTATCATTGTCAACATGTTGTAGAGATGTCTATTCTCAAACCACATCATCATTGATAAAAGCAAGAATTTTCACTATCTAGCAATCAATGTGATGTATACCTGCAAGGCATGCTGACATTCTGATGTGAGGCCCGGCTGATATCAAAATCGGGGATGCGGAGTCTGATGCAATTTTCCGATTCCGTCTATACGGCTCTCTAATAAAACTCGATCCAACTCTGACTCCGGTGTGACATTTTATCCGCGCAAAAGGCTGGCTGTAACTCCGTCAAAAATGCCGACTCTGAATCTGATTCGGTTTTCCTCCTCAAATAACCCATTTGTTGTAAAACCTGAGATTGTAAAAACGCATTTACAATCTCAGACGTAATTGATGTAGGATCATGTTTGATTTCGTCAAAGATACCTAATCAAGGTTATCTACAACGGATATGATCTAGTAGACGACTAAAACTTAACAATAGGCCTTGACCTTAACAAATCAAAGAATAGGCCTATCTGATAAGTTAATCCAATAGACGAACATATAAAAGTCAAATACCGGGTACCTATCCTTTAATCACCTAGCGTTCCCATCTCGGAACATGGCATTATAAAATGTACGTATCAAGTATAAGGTGGTCGTTTTGCGCACTGATGTGGGATTTAGGATAAATTCCACAAATTTCTGTTGTTAAAAAGGGTTGGAAACTTTTTAAATTGCATTGCGTAAAAAGCTGCCTACTTCATTAATGAAAATCATATAAATTACTTACTTACTTATTCCATTTAACGTCGATTTCTCCGTTAAAGTGATAGTAGTCGGTGAGAAGTCGTGATAGGTAAAGTTTTGATGCGCCGCTGACGAAAAAAGAGCTATTCACTTATCACACATTCTCAGCTTGCAGCGAAAGAGAATTTTAAGCGCTTATTCGTTTTTCTGGCTTGCCTGACAAGATTGTTAGTTAGCTTCAGCACCATCGAACGATCAAGCAGACACCGGTGTTACAGCGCTCGCTCTCCCTCTGGTTCAGTTTCCTACCGGAAAATCCAAGCTCGGTTACATTTTCTGATCGTAAATTTTGACTGTGCTCCTTGCACCCTATTTTATTTTCCTATTGGTTTTGCTGGTTTAAAAAGCTTTTTTAAGTCAGCAGATACATTTTCCCCATCTATCCTATTTCTGCAAGGGAAGAATTCCCTTCAATAAAAAAAGTCATATGTATTTCTCGCATGTCTGCAGATGTGCATACCGTGTATATGTTGCGGTTTTAAGTTTCCTACTAGGAAAATGATACCAAGGACTCTTTTTCCTAGTTGGAATATAATACCAAGATCACAATTTCCGATCGGAAAATAAAACTGAGGGAAACTGAATATTGTAGCAGCGGTGCAACCACACAATTAGATTGTTTAAGCGTGTCACTTTCCTAGAAGTGAAAACTGATTCAAAACGATGGTACATGCAGGAATTTACTTAGAGATCAAGAAGAAATTTTTAATCCCTTGCAGAGATCGGAAAAATCGGTAAAAACTATGTACACTGGTGGACAAGCTGTCCATGCACATGCATCATCGTCAGGTCCATGGCTAAAAGCTACAGTAGTGAACATGGGGTAATATAGCTTGTGAGATTCAGTCACCAGTTGGTTAGTTCGTCTAGTGTACATAGTTTTTACCTTACTTGTTTTTAATGGAAATGCGGAAAAACTTTGAAAGAATTGGGAGTGTTTTTATCTTTATTTTCACTTTCACCTTTCTGGTGGAAATGCGACTTTGTTTAATGTTGAACTGGCTGCTCATTGTTCGATTGCTATGGTATTATGTCAGCAGATTGTACCATCTCATTAACGTTACATGGTCCAATGTTTCCTTCATAGTCAAACAGAAGAAGAGACGACCTGTCTAATTCGGTGACTGCAACTCAACAGGCGCAGTGAAGCCATTCTTGCTGCAGACGCTACTTCCGAACGCTGCGTCATGTCTCGAAGACCAAACCAGCCGCAAAAGAATTGCATTGAGATAGATGATTACCAGTCGAGATTCATCCGATGAAGAAGATTCCTGAAACTGATCCACCAGAACACATTTCCCTTCGTGAAGAAAATGACTCACGCAGTAGAGGTGAAATACAGCTGAGCATTGGGAGGGAACGATCGGATCAAGGTCCTGAATTTAGTGACATATCCTGACTGGTCCTCAGCGAGTTCTCATTCAGATTCTCGTTTTTCGAATCTTCCCACATTCATTGGTAACGCTGGACTTCATTTTCAAGTTCCTGACACTTGATTTCGTATTGAAAATTCTTGATCAGGAATCGCCTACCATGTTAGCCGAATGGACAAATAAGAAAGCTGCAAGTGAACCAAATGCTAACAGAAAATAGAAAGATTGATAATATATACATGTGATGTATTCACACACGGCAGTGGTTTGACGTGAAAACGAAATGAGCAAGTTTATTAGAATGTTATTTTTGATGGCATAGTGATACAAAACCCCGAAATACATGATTATTTTTCCACACATTATTTGAGCAAAACACCCTTTGCTGCCGTCATGAGACTTTGTCGAGAGACAGATTCCTGCATATTCTACGTTATCTGCGATTCTACGAGTATGACGTGGAAGCAAGTCACGGAAATGACAAACTGAGAAAAGTACAGCCAGGAATTCGTATGCTATTGCTGAAAGCGAAATACACTTATACCCCAGACAAAAACCAGTGCTGTGCGTTGACGCCGTCAATGACGCCATCAATTTAAAAAATTGACGCTGACGGCGTCAATTTGCCTCTGAAAAACAGAGTCAGCGTCATTGCTAAGATTTGGTCACTCGAGTTTTCTGTAGACTTGAAAGTCGTTTGAAAGTTTTCTTGAAAGTTTTCTGTATCCTGCATGTTAAAGCCAGTGTAAAAACATGGATCTCAACGATGCCCTCGAAACTGGATTTTGGGTTCCCGAACGAGAAGTTTCGGGACATTTTTTTGCAATACAATGCGGCAATACCTAGTATTGCCCCAGTCGAGAGAGTCTTTTTTCTCTTGGAA
Source organism: Prostheceraeus crozeri (assembly GCA_907163375.1). NCBI lineage: Eukaryota > Metazoa > Platyhelminthes > Polycladida > Euryleptidae > Prostheceraeus > Prostheceraeus crozeri. The sequence continues at coordinate 48,201 of CAJQUW010003546.1, forward strand.
AATACATTTTGCGTCCGAAGCGCTCCAGTCTCTGACAAGCATTTTGAAATGCTGGTTTTCTTAAAAGCGAATTGCTAGTTTTCTTGTAAATCAAAAGAATCTCTATAGACTGTAAAGCGAATTGTCAGTGATTTTTTTATTATGCAATGAGCTACGAGTATATATCAGTAATTTAGTAGCAAGTTGAACACAATTGTCACTTTCAAGTGTAGTGGTGACAAAATGTTTTATAGTAAATTTTACATACTTAGTGATTCTTTTTCTCGAATACAAAACAGATGTCGCATCTGGCAATGTAAAAAAAGTGACACTCATTATTTGTTTCAATGTTATACATTGCAGTTGGGAAGGCCTAATCTGGATATTCTCAATACTGGGCATGCTAATGGCCTCAAAGTAAAGGTTTAGGTACCTTATGTGATATTTCTTCGAGAGGTCTATCAGTCATCACTTTCAGGTAGCTGAACTGCTGGTGGCAATAATGAAATCAAAATTATTCAATATGATAATTCGCATCGGCTATGTCTGTATTGATATTTCACCTACAGGCTTATCGGCGAATGCTCCCAACATGTTTTACCTATTGATGATAAACGCGACCTCACTTTTATTCTTAATTCGCTTTTGGATCTGTCGACATTGTTTGCTGTCCGTGCGGAGTGCCGAAAGGAGAGGTCTTCAGGCCTACTGTAAAAGTATTCGCAGCCACAAAGTCTATTTACCGTTTGAGCTTCAAACAGATGATGACGTATGATGTAAAATTGACGCCATCAATTTCAGAATTGGTTGACGGTGTCAATAATTTGGCAATTTTTAAAAAATTAAAGAAATAAGCCTTGCTGCTGTTTTACTTAAAATTCTATTTCTCTTAATAAAAGCAAAGAGAAATAGAATTTTAAGTAAAACAGCAGCAAGGCTTATTTCTTTAATTTTTTTAAAAACTATGCAATGCTGCTTAGATCAAATGAACACCTTTTTAAATTTTGTAATTTGGCAATTCACGCTGACGCTGACGCCGTCAATTTTTTTCATTGACGCGTAAAGCACTGACATAAACCTATCTGCCGACGAATTTCTTATGCTCTTCCGACTTGTCTTTTCATAGTATGGGTGTAACACAATATTCAATAATTTTTGTTCATAGAATCAAATGTCTTTCAATAAAATAGACCTTGATTTGTCACTCAACTTGCTGCAATATTTCGCAAAAAAGTGAAAAAAGCGCCGATGTTGCCAAATGAATAGCCGACGCGAATGGGTTAAAGAATCTTTAAGTCACAGTGCTGTTTTCATCATTGAAGAAACAGTCTTTTCTACCGGCACCGATATGAGGTATCCAAACCAGTCAAAAATGTTTAAGTATATAAAAGTCCATTCTTGCTAAACAAACTAAATTCGTTATAGCGAATCTGGACTGTTGGCTAAATTAGGCTTCATAGCCATGGGAAATGCACCGCTGCTCATAAAAAAACCGATCACATTTTCCTACTATATTCCAGTGGTCCGTAAAGTGCGGTGCGGGACGTTGTTCTTGGGGATGCGAGAAAGTCTTCAATGGGAATAGCTGGTGATACCTACCAAGTGACGAGCTGAGCGATTAATTTGTGTGTGTTCCCCCATGCAGTCAATTGGTATCATGGTCGAAATTTCATGCGGCAATAATGGACAAGAGCATAACAGTTAGCCTACTAATAAGATGCAAAGTCATTACTGACTTTTTAAGCTTCATGACTTTTTCAGTAGAAAGATACGGGGGGATGCGAAAATCGATGTGGGAACCCACTTGGAGTGCGTGGTCTCGTAGACCTTACGGACCACTGCTCTATTAATTTAGAAGCACATTCTGCTCGAGGGTAGACACGAACTGTCATTGGACAATGCCCAAAAGTTGTCCATTCAGGCTTCAATTTCAAAGGCACTTTTTCTACGAATTCGTGGATCCTAATTTCTGAAAACCATGCATTATTAACGCATGCAGCCCACAGTCTACGCACAATTGCCATGATACTACAATCATTACAGTGCATCGAAACATAAAAAGTATCGCAAGCCAGAAACGAGAAAATGCGCAAAATTTTCCAAAGATTTCTAAGATTTCTTTTGTGACTTTCTCCGAGATGATATTTTGGATTCACGAAAATGATTTTACAAACCCGTTGACTCCGAAAATGTATGTCTAGTCAAGTAATGTGTTTTTGATCGTTAGAGAATTCAAGTGTAGGGCAATATTGTCCCCTACCTGATTTTATGAAAATGTATTTACAAGTTTGAGTATCAGATAGAGCAGTGCTGGGCAACCAAGTTGGGATAGCAGGCCACCAATTTTAAAAAGCAGTAGTAAGGGCTTAATAGTCTTTTGTTCCTTACTTTTAAGTGCACACACATATGGGGTGCTGTATCGTACGTGCATAGTGGTCGTATTACATAGCAAAATTTCACATGTAAATGTATAGGCATACAGCAGTGTTGTACGCTTTCCACAATTCATGTGAATAATGAAGAACGAATACGCCCATAACAAATTATGGAAGCTTTTCTTTTGTGTAGTTAAATGGCAATTTGACTTTTTTGGTGATCACCGACATTACCGCATTTCATTGAAAACGTTGTACTGTATTTACCATTCATGAAGTAGGATTAACTTGCATGCACTATCATAACCAGCTTTCAGAAAAGGTGGCGAAATCGACTTGGACGGGCTTGAATATCTCAGTCCCACTTGCGTAGTTTGTGCAAATTTGCAGCCAGCATTTGTCATAACTTTTTATGGGAAGAAATATGAAAAAGAGCTTTGATAATGATTCAACTTACGTATATTGAATGCACTTTGATTGAATGACTTTATTGGTATGGGTCAACAGTGACAGGTGTCAGTTTGATAGGTGGATTTGCGTGGTAAATTACAATACAACACGATATGCATCTCGATCAAAATAGTTGTACTGTACATAAATCATCAATAATTGATTTCTCCACATTGCAAACCTTGAATTTCATTTATCTATACGTTAAACAATAATAAACTATTTGAATTCGTGGACAATGAGGAAAACTCAAATAAAAATTGAAAATTAGTGTTTCATAAGGGTCGAAACACAACTAGACGAGTTCCTGCTGATGACTGACGGACTGCAGTATTATGTTTTATAACCCTTAATCGGTAGCTGAAGTAATGGTCGATGTATTGTATTTCAATACATTTTAAAATATACAAATAAAGAACAAATGAAGAAATGTGGGATTACATTAAGTATTATAGACGGATTAAGAAACTAGCGATAACAAATTCAAGTGAAAAAAATAGTATTTTCCATGTGCAGTCTTAGGTATAGTGTGTATATAGTTTCATTGCTTTCGGTGTAGTAAAGTGTCATTGTAGTTCTATTGTTTGCCTCCATTATCCACTTATCCAATATTAGCATTATCCACCATGTGCAGTGTCAGATGAAGTGTAGCATTCGTTCACTTGTAATCGGTGTAGTAGTATCATTGCATTTCCATGTTTTACCTCCACCTGTCCAATTTTTATCCATTGGTCTCCTGTTGTTTTATAATATCCATTTTTTAATTTCCTTAACCTATGGTGACCATTGTCCTATTCTATTTCCACTACCAGCATCTGTAGTCGGTACAGTATATTAGACGTCTGTTTTGAACATGTATGCGGCAGTGTTTGGAATCTATGGTGTTAGCACATTAACAGTAACAATGAGTAGTGTTATAAGTCTTAAGAATTCCATTTTTACCAGATATTGGGTCAAAGCTGATCAATTTTAATTCGTTGCCACGAGAAAGCTCCATCGCGTTCTTTTAAGAACTCATTAAACCAATGTTTACAGTAGCATTGCATCTGTACATTTGAGGATTGGAGAACGCCATCAGTCCTCGTTAGGACTACTTCAATTAATAATTTGAATTAGTAAGCACTATATTCTATTATAAATGGCTGCTGGGATGATTTTCATCATCGTATGAGAATTGCAACTTTTCAGTTTAAGGTGCAGTGTATTTAAATATATATACTTGTTGACTTTAGCTGCCATCAACCGACGCAGAAGGCGATATCCTACAAATCTCAGACTCCGTGAAGAGTACTACATCAAGAAAATGAAACCTGAAATTAACGATCGATTTGAACTGAATAGCTACAGTGATTTTCTTTTTCATTGAATACTTCCCATCCATCTAAATTTGACTTCACATTTTTATACTGTGTCTACTGCTTTTATATACTTCTTCTCTTCCCTCAGTCAGGTCACAGTTTTGCTATCGGTACTATGTAACCCGATACTACCTACCTCATAGCTCTCTTATCTTCTCTCTCTTGCACTTCTACATGTACATGTATATCTATCTCAATCTTCTATTTTCTATTTCCTATCCAACAGTTGAATCTGTGAAAATTTCAAATTTTGCTTGTATCGATATTCCTTCAATAGTTGCCTGAAGATAGCTGCTGGTGGCAGCTGAAATGCATCGATATATATCGTTATCGATAATTAATTATTTTAAGATCAAAAAATTTGGCTCTTTCCAAAATATCTATATATTAAATGTCTGGCCAAAATCTATTCAGAATTGCTAACAGCACACCGAAAGTCATGACCAGGAGCCACAAGCCGGTTCCGACTTTTCGGTTTCATAGCTATGAGGGCAGAAAACCACTGTTCACACTCCCACGTTGAAGGGAAGATTAGCAGGTGAGGGATGACCTTTTTTGCTATCGTGGGATATGTGAAATCCATGCTGATCCAAAAATCAATGCAAAAACTTTCTTCGTGTTTCACTTTTGTTGTTAAAGCTGTACTACGAGCAAAATTCGATTTTGATTTTAATGTCTTAAATGCAAGTTTATACATCAGCTGTCACTTCTATCTATGTCAAATATCTACGATCAGATGCAGGTTGTGCATAGTTTTTTTAAAGAAACGGAGCCTATATTATTTGTGAATACTTCTGGCTTCTCAAAGTTGAATGTATATTTCTATGCCATAAGCACCTTCAAAATACGTGACTTTGATTTGCTGAGCTTCAGGCATTGCAAATGCATCTATGCAATCCAGGGTTGGAACAATTACAATTTTTTTCAATTACAATTACAATTGCTGTTGAACTTACAATGACAATTATAGTTACAATTACTTTGAAATCTCCAGAATCATCTAGAAGTCAATGCAAGAACAAATGTGTGACTTTGCAATTCTTCAAAAGTTTTAATTACACAATTACAATTAGATCGATTTTCCGAACAATGTTGGTCACTTATGAGCTAATTGTCTAAAACGATTTCAAGTCTTAGGAAATTTGATTTTGAGTACAATAAAGAGAAAGAAGTAGGGCCTATTGTCTATTGCAATTGCAACGCTATAACCTTCCAATTATCACTTTAAGATGGAGCATACCAAAAACTTTTTCCTGATGAGCCATGATATGAGTCTTATCTCGACGAAACAGTTACAGCAACCGCCAGAAACAGGATGTACAGTAGTCTCTCTCTGAGTCATCAGCAGCAGCAGGTAACTATTATGCTACCTTAAGTAGGCATAATTTCTAAAGACGGTGTTAACGCCCAAAAATAGGTTGTGACATCTCCTCCTATAACAATCGTCCCATACCCATGCAAGGTCATTCTCCTGTACTAGCTTTTACATTATAGTTATATTATTATTAATATAGTTATATATATATATATATATATATATATATATATATATATATATATATATATATATATATATATATATATATATATATATATATTAGTTATAGTATTATAGGCCTCACGTTTATTAGTACGTTGACCTCTCACCTGCGGCGTTTTAGGGGTGCCGTTTATTAGAGATTGGCGTAAATTATTAGAGGAAATATTAATGCACAAATTCGACATTGCCCATACATTATGACATTTGTAATTTTGTATGTTCTGCTGTAGAAGCTTATTCTAAAAATTCGGTAAAAAAAAGGCGGCACAGAATCAAACCTCTATGTACGCTACAATTGTGCATGTAGCGATTGTAGGCTATATGTGTATTTATAGGCATGTACTAACACTCGACAGCAGCTTAAGCCTGTGGAACATCATATCATGAAATTTGATACCAGGCCCTTGCTGATTGCTGATTGCTCTACTAGCTGTTTCATACATGTCGGCTATAGTGCGCGAGAGCTAGGCTAAATGATTTCACGAGTGATACCTCAACAAGGATTTTGTGTTTCGTCTAACCGAAAAGACAAGTAATTGACGTGTAATTGACCGACATTTTTCTTCAATTAAAATTCTAATTACCATAAAATCAAAACCTTCAATTACAATTACAATTACTTCAAAAATTGTAATAAATTACACAATTACAATTACTGTAATTGTTCCAACCCTGATGCAATCTAAAATACATCGTCGATCTGTCAGTCGCTCGATGTCACTGCATCGCCTGTCGTATTGATATCAAAACAAATACAAAGTTTGATGTGACAGGATGACAGCAATGCACAAGACGACTCTTTTTTGACTATGAAAAGTGGTACATTGCATCGAAATTTGTCGTCGATCAAACAAACCAATACTTTTCCTAAAAGATTTGATTAGTGACATGAATAGATTAAATGATCATCATGATGCATATATAGTCTATTTCGGACAGGTACTTGCATACCATCTGATGAACCACAGGTTGAGGACCTCTGCTTTAAGGAGATTATGAGGGAGGAGAAAATAATTAAGTAATTGAATTGAGTAATCACATTGTAATTCATTACATGATGTTCGAAAAATTATTACATCTTTATAGCATCCTTGCAATTTCTTTAACTCCAAAAGATATTATTTTATAGTCAATCACGTGATCTTCTTGCTTTTCTCACAGGATTTTCGCACTTTCATGGACCAATCATAGACATCATAATTCAATATATCTTCTTTTTCCAGGTGGCTCAAGTGAAAAGTGATTTCGGGTGCACTTTTCTAGTATTCTAATTTGAAACACATGATGCCACTAACCCACGGTAAGCATATGATACATGTATTTCTACACCAGAAAGCATACAAAAGAAGTAAATTGCTAAGTATTACTAGCAATTGTCACTGTAACATGTTCCCCATGACAGGTTGAATACGCTAGATTCCTTGCTAAAATACTAAGAATGCTATGAAGGATTGAAGCAGGGATGCACAATCTTATCATTTTGATAGGACTCCGACTCCGGGTGGCAAGATGTAGCCTAGTTTCTTTTGAAAATAAAATGGTAACCTACATCATAGATCATTATATAGGCTTACCTGAACCTATCTTTAGTGATCATTTCTGTATCAATTATCAATCATTTTCGATGACAGTCTATCAAATGTCGCTTTAAGTTGGTTGCATGCGACTCGGCTCATCCCATCTTCTTGATGCGTGCTTCACACGGCTTTCTCCAGTCTCTACCAGGCAGGAAAATTCCCCATCCTTCTTCAAAAAAATATGAGTACACTTTCGATTTTAATATGCGCTTTGGAGGAGAAATCACACACGATTAACGTGGGGTACGAGGCAATGTTCTCAAGCAAACTAGTAGGCCTATTTAATTTTTGTCTCTGATGTGACCTTTGGCGCCTAGGTGTGATCGAGGCTAGGAAGGCTTGTTCTCTCTACTAAATTGCCGAGTGAAAAGACAATCATTTTTTCACTTTCACGGTTCAGTCCCTCAACCAAAGTGCCCTCAACTATTACAAGCTTTGCATGCAGCAGTGTCTCTGTACTTTTGCTTGACGGAGAAAGTTGACATCAAGACAGTGACAGCTATGCACGAGGATAAATAATTTGTTTGCATTATGATTCGGGTCTAGTTGTAGGCCGGAGTCCGGAGTCCTATCAGTACTCCGAATCCAGCAAAAATGATGGGACTCCGACTCTGTATCCCTGGATTGAAGTATTGCTTGGAGATGGAATGGCAGCTTGCAAAAAAGTTTGTGGCTTAGAAAGATCAAAGACAAGATCGACCTACCATATTATAATGGCATTGTATGGTCACTCATAGCATTATTCAATTTCGTTTACAGCGCGAGTCTATAATTTATTTCGCACTTTGTTGACAGAAAACAATGGACTGTTGGAGACGTCTTTAGTTGGAGACTATCAAGCGGAGGCGCAAAGTACGCACATTGGAAGCGCGAGACCCGACAGCCTGGTGTTGACGACGATCGAAGCGAAGTGGAAGGATGAGCGAAGAAAAGAAGACGGAGAAAGGCGTGGATTGACGATCTTCGAGGTCCGGTGAATGGGCTACGGCATTGAACCTGAACCTGAATTGTTGACAACTCATGAACACTTCAAAAATAGAATCTTGTAGCTCCCAAGTTTCAGGTGCAGACAAAGAAAACTTGCTATAATACGGTTGATCATAGAGTAGAGTGTATGGTGTCGACGCAAGCAAGTATCTGTATACAGCAGGGGCGGATCCAGAATTTTCGAAAGGGAGGGGTCCAAACATCGGGGGGGGGCGCAAACATATATCCATAGAGGCGCATCGGCCAGTACCGCAAGGCAAGACTTTGCTATAATGAACACATCACTTAAACAAGGTGACAGATTTAAAAAGGTTTGTGGTAAATCACTTTTGCAGGGCCAAACTTAAAACAAATATCGCTTAAAATTAATGACAATTTCGTGTGTAATTGAAGTAAAGGGGAGTTACCGTGTGTATTGATAGTTTCATTCGTGTGACCGTGTGCAGCAGGGCCAAACCGTGTGACACACGAGTAAACTGTGTGAGTTGGCAACCCTGCGAAACAGTAACCAGGGCGCCCTAGAGAGGGTGGATGAGACAGTAACTAGGGCGCCCTAGAGAGGGTGGATGAAACAGTAACTAGGGCGCCCTTGAGAGATGAAACAGCAGCTGGATGAAACAGTAGCTGGGGCGCCCTAGAGAGGGTAGATGAAACAGTAGCTGGAGCGCCCTAGAGAGGGTGGATGAAACAGTGGCTGGGACGCCCTAGAGAGAGTAGATGAAACAGTAACTAGGGCGCCCTTGAGAGATGAAACAGCAGCTGGATGAAACAATAGCTGGAGCGCCCTAGAGAGGGTAGATGAAACAGTAGCTGGAGCGCCCTAGAGAGGGTAGATGAAACAGTGGCTGGGACGCCCTGCAGAGAGTTGATGAAACAGAAACTGGGGCGCCCTAGAGAGGGTGGATTAAACAGTAACTGGGGCGCTAGAAACGCCAGAATGTCCAAGTGGGGAATTTCAAGGCACTTATAATCTTTCTTAGCCACAAACACATAATATAAAAAAACAAGGCGCCTATCCTACGAAAAGGGCGCCAGTACATACCAAACGGGGGGGTCCGGACCCCCCTCTGGATCCGCTACTGTACAGTGATAATTTTTATATGAAAAGATTCAGTTTTTTGCGGAGATTACGTTCCCGCGGTTCAAAAAATTATTTGAGCAGTTTTAAAAAAGTCAAAATTTTGCAAATTTCTGTACTACCGACTTGGAAGCCCCTTCATAAGTAACATAAAACAAGTTGGATATCAAAAGGAATGAACATTTGCTAATAAGCAGCTTAATTAAGCGGACATTAAGCTGATTATCAAGGGAATTTCATGAACCGCATTATAATGGAAGTCTTCATGAAAAAGTCGCGATATTATTCGTGCTTTCTTGGCTGAAATTTCAAGTATTTAATTCAATTTTCACCGGAATATTTTTTTGATTCACTAAACTCATATTTCATTTCTAGAATCTGAATAGTGATGTGGACCCATTTACATCTTTCAAGGTTAATTGAAGTCATTGTCCATAGAGTAAATATATTAGGTAGAGTGATAACTCCGCATTCATTAAATCCCCAATGTGTATACACTTTCAATTTTATTAAATGAACTCAAGGGAGAAACAGTCGAAATTGTTTCAAAATGTGAGATATGCACATTTATGCAGTCTTGCAGAAATTACAACGGAATTGACTGATCATGATAGCATAAAGCAGAAGGAAATGATATTATTTTACACATAGTCCGTGTCATGACAGCCTTGGTGAGGTAATATTTGTTAAATTGGCAACTCGATAACTTGCGCTATTGCTTTCCTGCTGAAACTCTAGAGAATCTTTTTAAGCGTGATCAGGCAGCAGCTGCTACTGGCATGGCAAAATCACAGATTCAAAGACAATGATTTCAGTTAACTTTGAAAGATGTAAATGGGTCAACATCACTATTCAGATTCAAGAAATGAAACATGAATTCAATGAATCATAAAATCATGCCGGTGAAAATTGAATCAAAAACCTGACATTTCAGTCAAGAAAGCACGGATAGTGATGAAAATTTTCCGTGGAAAATTATGGGAAAAATTGGAAAATTTTGGAAAATATTGGAAAATTATGGAAAATTTTAGAAATTTTGATTTTTTGATGGGCCCTATAATTTGAGCGTTTCCACTGCCGATAGGCAGCTGCGTACCAATAAATTGGGTCTAAAACTCTTGATTTCGTCATTATTTTGATTAAAGCGATCGTAGCAATACGATTTCCGTCCGCGGATTTTTGAACATTCCTTTGCCACCAGTGGCTTGTAATAAATTGTTAGCATTTTTAATTATCGCACAGACGTTTGGGATAACGTGAATCTTGCTTCACAACAGGGGAATAATTTCATGCAATGTGAAAGATCTGGAGCAAAAATAGTATACTTCATTTTGGAGTTTGCTGATTGTTAGCTTGAAAGTTAAAAGCCTTATTATGCAGCGTTGATCATAGTGATACAAATTCTCTATGCGTTGATGAACATGTGATAAAGTATAAGCACACAGTTCACGCAGCATTCATGAGCGACCATATTGGAATATAATAGACTGTAAACTCGTGAGATATTTGGAAACTAAAGCTCTCTGTGATGAGTAAAAGAATATCTATGATAGCTTCAAACTTCGCATTGTCCGATATCTTCGTTGAGGATACGCATCCTCCATTTCTAGTTCAGATGGTTCAGATAGTTCCAAATCGATTTCAGATCTGCCCAAATGAATTTCAGATATGATCCAGATGTATTGGAGATCTCCAGTTCAATTAAAGATCTTTTCAAAGTTGAGCTTGGGACAGATTTCTGAAATTAAGCTAGAGAAATCTGAAATCCATCTGATGTCTGAAATTCATTTGTAAAGATCTGAAATAGACATGGAAATTAAAAGGTGCTGTTGGCACCAAAAGTTAACATACAGGGATGATAGAGAAGTTTTCGGACTTTGAATACTACAGTCTTTTCAAACAACTATAAGGAGTCTCCAAAACAAAGGAAAAAACGTCAATCACCGAAAAATAATTTTCAAAATTTTCCAATGGAAACTTTTCCAGAAAAATTTGAAATAATTGGAAAATTTTCCATTTGCATCACTAAGCACGGATAATATCGCGACTTTTTCATGATGACTTTCATTATAATACAATTCATGAAATTCCCTTGATAATCAGCTTGATTTCCGCTTAGTTGGGATGCTAAATAGCAAATTTCCTTTTGATATCCAACTTGTTTCATACTACATATTTAGGAGAGTCATCTGAGTAGTATATAAATTGGCAAATTTTGACTTTTTTCAAAAGTAATCAAATAATTTTTTGGACCCCGGGAACGTAATCTCCGCAAGAAACTGAATATTTTGATATAAAAATTTTTACTGTATACAGATACCTTTTTGAGTCGACAGTCGACACCAATATCTTTGGTCGGCACTCTACCTATATATCCCTACTCTATGGTCGACACTCTACACTGTAAACTGTTGGGCACTAACAGGCACGAAGCCGAAATTTCGTGCCAGTTAGCGCCTAGTTAGTGTCTTTCTAGTGCCTCGAGGCACGGGCGCCACTAGGCACTAATAAGCACCAAACCAAATATTTGTTTATCCAATGAAATCGAAGGAAAACTCAATGTGCACGAACTCTACACCATGAATTTCGTGCCTACTCGTGCCTTATGTTGGTTAGAATTGATGCCTAAATTTCGTGCCTAATTCAAGCGAAATTTTGCGCCCTGAGTTTACAGTGTACCTATATGTCCCTACTCCATGGTCGACACTCTACCTATATATCCCTACTCTATATCATTGTCATTGATTATGTGATTTTGCTCGGCCAGTTGCAAGTTGCGTGATATGATCACGCCTAAGAAAATACTTTTGAGGTTGAGCATGAAAGCAATAGGAACCCATCGAATTGATAATTTAGCAAACATTAAATCTTCAAGACAGTCATGAGAATCTGTGAAATACCATCATTCCTTCTGCATTGCAATCATGATCACTCAATTCCGTTGTAATTTCTGCAAAACTGCAAAAATTTGCATATCTCACATTTGGTGACAATACTACCTGTATCTCCCTTGAGTTCATTTAATAAAATCGAAAGTGTATACCAAAGACAATTTAGACAATCAAATATCTTTGGTGTACACGCATTGGGGATTCAATGAATGCGGAGTTACCACTCTACCTAATGTCTCTACTCTATGAACTCTACCTATATATCCCTACTCTATGCTGCATACAGCTACTTTTTTGAGTCGACACGTCGACACTCTACCTATAGATCCCTGTCTATGTTTCCACCCGCATGAATATAAAGGTTTTATTATAAACGGATAAACATTTGTTGTTTGTTTCAAATGACTTCCAAAGCATGTTATTTAAACCTTGGATGTTAGAGACTCAAGTCATTTGTGCCTTCTCACATCGGAGTTAGTTGTACCTGCTGCCAGGTTGCAACGCAGCGAACGGAGTCCAGGGCCGCGCGGGGATTGCTGGAATTGAACTACCTTTGAGAGTGAATGCATCAATCTAGGCTAGGCAAAATAGACTTGAGGTTGGAATAAATTGCAAGATTTTGTTTTTTACTTTTTATTGGTTGATTATGGTCTGGGCAACATCACAGCAAAAGTTCATGAAAATTGCATCAGGTTTAGATACGCAATTCTGACATTTTTGTCAGAAAAAATATAAAAGAAGCCATTCGGTATTTAGTGCTTGTTTTTCCACATATGAATTATGTATGTAATGGGCTCTCAGTGAGTATGAAGTGGTTTCATGTGAAAAGCATGATTAACGCACGTGCAATCTATCTGGGTCGGTGTAAAATCCGATCGCTGCAGATCGCGCCGATCGAAATCATCACTATCTTTTCGTCATAAAGTCAGCGACCGGTTATAGAAATATTGAGATCGACGGGGGTTTCTCCACAGCTCTGAGTAGTATTTGGTCTTGGGAGTGTGGAGAATGCTTGAAACCGCCTCCGATCGCAGGGGAACACTACGAAAATAACAGTTGAATGGCAGTAGTGATGGTCAAATTAATTGAAACTTGATAGTCATTTTTCTTGGAAACAAACTATCATCAATGAATTTTAGTTGCAACGTAGGATTAGCAAGGCAATGCTTATCATATATGTGCATTATTTAGCGATTCAAAGCACTTTGAGAAATTTTTCTCAGATCGGCGCGATCGGATTTTACACCGACCCAATCTATCTTAATGATAGGATTGAATGAATTATTCAAAGTATTAATACTATCTACTTGATGTTGTTATTCTTGAAATATGTGTTTGCAAATTGCTAGAATACGATTTGTATTTAGAAAGCATGAATGAAGGTTTATGAGGTGCATCAAGTAATTTAAGTAATAAGAGCACTGCTGCTATCTTACTCATATTTCCATCTTTATAATCTCTTCAGCTGAGTAGGATCAGCTATTGTGAGCGAATTGACTGATCTATAACAAATTCAATGAACATATGAATATATAATATAGGAACATATAATATATGGTTTTGGAGCAGGAGCCGTGTCGGAGCAGGAGCAAAACGTCGGTCTCATGTTAGGGGCCCGACGATTTGTGTAAGGGGCTTGGGTCTGAGCCGGAGCCGTGGTAGCTAGACCACGGCTACAAAACTGCTTTTATATTCATATGTCGTTTTCAATAAAAAGTATAGAAGCAATTGTGACTGACGATGAATTAATGACACAAGTGAGCATTCTCAACTGTCAAAAAGTAACCAAACTTATTTTTCCACAGAAAAATATATAGGTTGGTGAGTCGTCGAAGAGAGATGCTGATATTTTCTTGAAGACAGCACCAAGTTACCCGAAGTTGAAGTGAAAGTAGGTCAAACCTGTGGAATATAATTTAGGCAGTGGTTATTACATCGTCTGACCCGGTACAATTTTGGTCTCGCGGCAATTACAACGGCAATGTTGATTGCCTCATGAAGTAAAAGATGTAAGCAAAGAACAAGTAGTAGACATGGAATAGCATTGTCTCAGTTGACCCAGTGCAGTAGCCGCGGCAACAGAATTGTACCGGCTCAGTCGGTGTCATGGCCACTGCCTTGAATTTCTTATGTGTGGTCTGTGAGACAGGCTGCACTCAGTAGGATAGGCTTATTTTTAACTTTGCTGAACGAAAATGTTAAAATGATGTTCACTGAGTGGATTGATTGAATATTTATGAAAATATAGGCGATGAATTTTAGGCGACCATATAAGACCGGAACTAACAGTACATTTTATCATTTTTTAGCGTTAAACTGGTTATTTATTTATACAGCTTTTGCTTCTGCGATTGATTCTTGTACTTTGTGTTTAACATATGGGCGCTAGGCGTTGCACAACCAGTCCTGTTTTATGACTGAATGTTGATCAACAAAAGAGGACGAAAGAAAATTGACTGAAGGTTGACAGAACTGAGGATGTTGAGGTGGATCTTAGGAGTGACCGTGAGGTGAAAACATCAGGATAAGAGCCTAGATCGAGAGCAGGCATTGAGTTTGCGGTGAAGGAGATGGTAAAGCGGGAGCGATTACGACGCGTAATTCGGCGAGAATAAGGAATCCAATAAATGTGTCAATGAACTGGAAGTGAAAGGCAAGAGGACACGAGAAAGAGGTGGATGGAGAATGTGAAGGACTCGGAGAGGTTCGGAGTTGATCTGGAACAGGCCAATGATAGAACGTACTGGCGCAAGACTCTGAGAAAGACGTGCAACTCTGACTTCTTACCAGGAAATGAAGAGGAAGAAGATGTAGGCTTGTATTCACTTTAATCAAGCAGTTTGACGCAGATGACTTTAAAAGGACAACTCTGTTTAGATTTTGCCGACATCACCTTGCGGTGGCTCAATACGAATGAAGGATATTATAGGCTTTGCATAATACCTACGATATTCCTCAGGTAACAGTTTTAACATTGATTCGTGGCGTTTCGCTATGAAGCAATGTTGATGTCTCTGCAGATAATGATATATAATATATAATGTTCATCACCCATCTAGCCTTGTCACCACCTCAGGAAATGAATAATGGGAAGTAATTTCACGCATGTTTATTCTCATCTGTTGAAATCTTTGATCGTTCAGTTGACTTCCTACTGAGTTTAATGCAACAATTCAAAGCAATGAAGCTGCAATGATCTCCGAAATAGCCTATGACTTTTTTGCGATAGACTCATGCGGCTTTTTATGGGTAGACATGAGAAACTATGCGTGATCTAATGTGTATCTTCGGGATCTATTTTTTTCCGATGAAGTTCACACGCCGACTACAAGAAAATATGAGGGTGGCCTGGCAGATCTGAGATGATTGAAATAAGAACGTTAATACGTATTACATTCATATATATTTCAAATTGTAGACCTTGAAATCTGAAATGAAGTTCCACAGAATTAGGCCTGTCTCATTAAAGCGTGTTTTCTCAGGTAGATCTACATTTTCTACCGTAGTATTTCCATTAATAAACGTGTCTGCTGAGTGGTTGGCTGTATTAACTGCGGTTAGTCAACGCACAAAATCCAGATTATCAAACATTCCGCAAGACTTTTATTGATAACTTCATTTGTGATGACTTAGCATTGGTGCTATTGAAATATTACGTAATTTCATTAAAACTAAATCGTTACTCCTTTGCTGCTATTGTTGCTCCTTTTGGAAGTCAGTCTATTTGTATCGGAGTTGAGAAACTCCGCTCCCGTGCTACAGGAGTTCGAGTACAATAACTGACTGTGGAGCTGCACAGCAGCTTCTGTCGATTAGCGAAGAGAGGTTTGGTCTAACAAAATGGTAGTACTAATTACACAGTTAGGATCTGTAGGCTAAATATATCACTGATTAAAAAATCAGATTTTTTGAATTATTCTGCTAGGCTTTTAGTTTTCATTTACGTTGAAATCTGTGTAGCATGCGGCAATTGAGAAACACCATTTTCTGTGCCTACAAAAGTACGTTTTTCTAGAATAGACCTCTGAATAAAATGTTACTTACTTATAAATTATATCTTGCGCAACAAAGTCACGCTTTCATTAAAAGATCGACCCAAAGGCATTGCTTGTAAATATTTGAGATGATTCCCTAACATGTTATTTTTTCGAGACAATGTTTTCGAGTCGGACAATGTTTTCGAGCATTAAAGTAGCATCTGTTAGCTATAGTAAATAGCATCTATTATATCGAAAAAGCAATTGATTTTGAGATATAGCTAGTTCTACCAAGCCAAATATTAAAGAAACCACATATTGCCATCCTTCCAGGCCATGGATAACAAGTAACTATTTCGAATTAGGTTTCATCCCCCAAGACAGCATAGAATTAGACTAGGCGTCAAGTCGAACTACAAACACCAAGATATCAACAATTTTATGCCAGCATTATCACATGTCTCAGACATAGTTCTAGCGTAGCTGTTGAAAACAATTATGATAATTATGCAGAATGTAAGACATCACGAACTCGTCGAACAACACAGCCCCAAATGTGACTGAAAGGTTGTTTTGTGCAAGAATCATGGGTAAAATCGACATAAAATCTAGGACAAACTATCAGGAATCACTGACTCAAGTGCTGATAAACGACTTGTAGGTGTAAAACGCAAAATTTATAAAAGTTTGGATCATGCAAAGCCATTCCTTATCAGACCGGAAGCTGTATGAAAATCGAGAAGATTGAGTTTCTCTAATAAGCGAGTCACGAGCGATTGCTTTTCTTCTACTGAATCGATTGCTTCGGTTGTGATTGGGGCTCCCACAGGTTGCAGATCACAACTTTCGATCCAGCGAACACTGGGAATCTCTTCTTGAAATGATTGCATTATATTTGTAAGTGAAGGAAACTCAGGAAGGAAAACCATCAGATACTTGTATTCCATTAACTCAAATCCAATATTTCGAAGTAAAGGAATCAATGCTTCAATCAGCCTTCAGGGGCTACTAGCAATTTTTGCATCACAGCTCAATACAGCTCAGATAAATTAATCTTGGCGGTTGAACACACCAATGGAAAATAATACAGGACTTCCTGCTGAATTCCTATTTGCATATCTGATGCGCACTAGTCATGCTTTGAGCTCTTACGACTCTCGCGTCTGCACCTAGGCGTACCCGCTAGATCGGCCCTTCTTCGCTGCTCCTATGCAGAGGTAACGAAGCTGGGCTCAGGTAGTCAGTGGTTGCAACATAACTCCCAAAAGCACCGGAGTGGAGCACTACACTCCGATACAAATACACTGACTACAGATGAATGATCTAGTTAGAGGCCTTCCATGAATTCAAAGTCCGCTTATTCACTTACAAAGTTCATTAACTAAAATTCTATCACAAGAAAATGAGATCGGCTAAATTTTATATCAACATAATATCAATTGATGAACAACTCCAAATGCAAGATATCCCACGAAATTGAGTTAAACACATTTGAGTGTACCGGCACGGGAAATTGACAATACATGCTTGAATGACACTACATGGGAAAACATTAATTTTATGAGTACATAGCGTTGTATGTGTGGTCATTCACATACGTTATGTCAAATTTGTCGTTCTGACGAGCTATCATTTTCTTTCTTCGACCTTCAAACGTAAATACAGCGCTCATCAGATTGGACCTAAAGCGGTGTCAAGTTGTCGGCAATCATGTTCGGAGCCCTTTCACGGTCCCCGACAGTACCCCCAACCGATTGAGCTCAAACTTTGATAACCTATTCATTTGATGTAGATTCATGAAGCATGACTATTCAGGCTAGGTATCTTGTCTCATACAATAGTTCTCACTTCTTATGTTTCACCTCATATGAAATTTATTCTTTCATTTCGTCTTGCAGCACTGTATTCTTGAAAAAATGACTTTACTCCTGATTGCCAACAGAAAATGCACCAAAGATTACCTGGTGACTACTTCAAGGTGTGATAAGCAATATCAAAGAAATTATGACTCATTTGTTTTCCAGTTTGACTGATTGTACATCTCCCAAGTCAATGATAACGAAATGACGATAATCTGGAAAATGTATAATCAGTCAAACTGAAAAAATTTATAATCAGTCACAGAATTTCTGATATGCTTCAGTTCAAGTCAAAAGTAGGATGGAGCATTGCTGATAACATATGACATTTGCCGGTGAAGTTTCATGACGCTAGCATGCTCAGTTTGAATACCAGAGTAATTCTAAGCGCGAATGTGAGGATTTTTTCACAGATTTTGAAATATAATCAGTCACAGCTAATCCAAAACGACAAAAGGGAAACTGAATCAGTCACACTAGCTGTTTCGGTAAATGAGCTCTAAATCTCGCATAATTTCACTGAAATTCAAGTGGTGTTAGGGCGACTAGCCGCTTCTCAGTGGAAGATAAACCGTCAACTTCTGGGGCTGATCGATCGGCGCTTGCGAAAAATGTATTAAATTAAAACGGCATATGAGAAGCTTTTGTGAGCAATCGAGAAAAATTAAAGCAAAAAATTACATTAAGAACGTTTTATTAAACACCCAATTTAATGTGAACGTAGCGCGATCATGTTGATTGATGATGATGATCGATCATACCTCCACAATACAAAGTGATATTTGGTTTGATGTCCATGTGCTGCGAATAGCACAAAATTGGTGCGAATTATATGAATCCATATAGCTAAAACCACAGACATCGTTGTTGTTGCCTAGTTCTTGTTGTTCGATGTCTATGGCAAAAGCCATCGCCAACCTACCAACTATCATGCATTCTTAAGGAAAAAGAATGATGCACACAGAGACATCGAACCGTAAGCACTAAGGCACCTAGTGTTGATGTTCCATGTCTATGGATGCACACGTGGATGCACATTTGTCAGCATCATTTTAGCAAATAATTCTGAAACTTGCTTTTGTTTGATGAAGACCTTCTCTCCAACAACGTCATTGCTCTATAGGCAAGTATTTCAGAAGAGAGATAACTGCAAATACACATGGCAATAACCATAGAGTGTATACTTACATGCATGCTAACATGCTATATACTCACTCCATGGCAATTGCAGCAACCCAAAATGAGTGAAACATCACAGCACCAACAACACACAAATTGCATTGCAAAGAAAAAAATAGGTATGGAAACAGGCATAGTCGGTCAGCCAAATGAAAATTTGGCACCGGTCAACACGTACTTGTGATCGCAAAATTGAAAAAACACGAGAGTAGGTCAACATCGATAATGATCGATACTTGTCGCTTAAGGCATTGTGTATGCACTTGTATAAAAATCTGACGTTGGCAATGTAGGAAAGCAGACATGTAGAGTGACATCCTTGACATCTATGCCTTGCCACGGTAAAGCATTGCCATCACAGGCAGCTGTTGAAATATGACTCCAAATAAGCAATATATAATGTCATCGTTTATATGTAACACTTGACAATCATGCATTATGTTAAGTGTCAAACCAGAATCAACATCTCACACTTCTCAAATAGATCGACATTTTGTTAAGATGTAGCAACATTGATCAACATTGGTACCAACGCATGGAGCTGAAGTAATCATCAACAAACTTTGGCTTCCTTTATAGCTCTAATCAGGAACACAATGGTGAAAATTTGCAATTCCATGGTCACTTGGTTGCCCTGAAAAGCAGCTTAACGGCATAGGCTCCTTTTTGTTTAATACCAACAACTGTAATAGGCTCTTGTAACCTCCATAAGGAATAACAGCGCGATATTTAAATGTTCGGAACACGTGGGTATAATTTCTCAATCTTTGTAACTTCCATGTCGTTATTCCTGCATAGAACATCCTACAAGGAATCTGTCGTCATTGCTAATAGCTTTGCAAATCGCTGCACATCTTGGTGCTCACTTGGTGCTCTTTGCTCACTTGGAAAGCTCTTGCCATGGGACGTTCTAAAACAACGTCGGGTGTAACGCGTGCGGATGACTTATTGAATTTACGGTATACCCAGGGGTGTAGTGGGACCGGAACGCACCGGAACGGCGTTCCGGTAATTAGGATTTGACCGGAACGCGCGTTCCGGTATTTATCTCGAGATGGAATAATCAGTTACGAGCATTGTTATTCTATTGTCACCTGTACTATTGTCATTCTAGCAATTTTTTAAGGTTTATTACCCTGATGGATTTAACCTAATCCCACACATCTACGGTTAAATGCTAATAATGTTGCAAATTTCAGCTCAATAGTGTCTTGGAGTGGCTCATTGTTTTGCAAGTTTACCTTTTCTCATCAGTCTGCATCAGTGCATGCGCCTTGATCCTGTGTGAGCGTGCGTTCACACAAACACGAATACTCGTCTCATCTGAACGATAAGTTTCCAAATTTTTGGCTTCGGGCAGCCAATGGTGCAGCCGGTGTGACGTCGATCGACCTCAACGAGGTAAGCTGGCAAGTGAGATGTCGCCAAGGATTGGTGCCTTATGAATGAAGTGAAGCCTTTCACTGATCATTTTTTCGACATTCCCAACGTCTATCTAGTGCTCTTTAGCTAGTGATACAGTGCTTCTATTTTATATTATCGATCACATCATCAGCTCGTCATACAACGCTTCTGCTATACGTGTATTATATACTGTACATGAATGATGTACGCGTGATTCAGAGACACTCGTCCCACTATATGCCGTATTATCTGCTGAATAAGTTTGCTACTTGTAGCCTATTCACGTACATTCGAATGCCATTGTCTCAGGCTAAACTCGTAAATTGGTGAGAGGGAGAAGCTTTCTGAAGCATGTAAATAAGTCAGTGTGTGAGTCGGGCTGTGCTGTAGGCCAATATTGTGTATCATAGTTATGTAGGTCTAATTAGAAAGTAGCGTATAGTTAACGGCACTTTTCGGGTTTCCCCCCCACATTTGATATCAACATTCACAAGTATTGTACGGTATTTATGAAAGAGATTCTCTAGCTGTCACTACCACTTTCGTTCTTGAACACCATTACCTAGAGAGCTGAGAAAGCAAACTTTTTAGGTTCTGCAAGAAGTATGCAGTCCTCCTGCGTTGTAGTTCATTGTAGACAACAATCCCTTGAAGTTCGTGATCACAGTTAAATGAATAAGTCGCGCTCGCATCTCATATTCCTATCAATATCTATTGAGCCAATCCTTCATGCAAATGATACTTTATTGATACTTGATACTTTATTATTTTTTATTTTAGCAACTATGACTGACCATTCTCAATCATATTGAGATGAACTCCAGGGACTTGGTCGCCCTGAGAGGGCGGGGAACCTATGCTCAATTTTTTGAAATCTCCCTCTAGATGACTTATTTTACGATTATTTCACCAAAATGATTTATATGTTGCTATTCTCTATCATGGCCATCTTTCCTAATGATACCTTAAAAATTTTCAGATGCTGCCACCTATAAAGAAAGCGCGGCAGTCTAAGCTGTCTTTTCTGACACCTGTCTCGAGTGCCTCAACTGCCGCTTCCGCCAACGCCAACCCTGTCTCGAGTGCCTCAACTGCCGCCTCCGCCAACGCCAACCCTGTCTCGAGTGCCTCAACTGCCGCCTCCACTTGCGTTGATACATCATCATCATGGCCAAATGTTTATTCGGCTGAGATGTGGGAAGAGAAGGTGAAGGCCTATCCATGGTTGATATGCCAAGATGGCAAATTAGGCTGTTCGGTCTGCCGGAGTATTGGTCATATGGGAGGTCATCAAATTCGAGGCCCTGGTGTTTCGAAGGCATGGGCCAATTCGGAAGTGACGTTCAATGGCAAAGAGCGTTGGCAGCAGCTGTCTTCTTTACGAAAGAAGATAAAGGAGCACTTGGAGTCTCAAGCCCACAAAATACGTGAAAATATACATGATACTTCAAGAAGTAAAACGATGGATAAAGCGATCGATAAGCTAAACGCGGTAGAGTTGCAACACACCGAAAAAGTGCTGCGCACAGCGTACTACATAGCGAAAAACGATCGGCCTTACTCAGACCATCCTCATCTACTACAGCTGCAAAGGTTGAATGGCGTCGACATCGAAATTGGCTTGCGGTCAAGATGGACGGCCACTCAAATGATTGATCATGTCGCAGCGGAAATGAAAGCAAAAGTTTGTCGACAGATACAAAACCAGGAGGCGAAACTGGCGATTTTGATTGACGAGAGTACGCTCATCGACAAGTCGGTTCTTATCATTTACTTGAACACAGAAGTTGGAGAGAATGTGGTGGAATTCTTCTTCCTTGATTTGGTAGAACTCCCAAATCAGGATGCAAAGTCTATTCTTGATTCGCTCCTAGAAACACTTGCCTCCTATGGATTTGATGAGCAGTACCTCAAGAGAAACCTCTTGGCCTTTGCCATCGACGGTGCAAGTGTGATGGTGGGGAGAAAATCTGGCGTTGCCACAAGGATGAAGCAACTGTTCCCTGAAATTGTCCTGTGGCACTGCTTAAACCACAGACTGGAGCTAGCAGTTAGCGATGCCATTAAAAACATTCAGGCAATCAATCACTTCCAGGCGTTCGTAGAAAAGTTGTATTCTATCTACAGTATGTCTCCCAAGAATGTTCGTGCCTTGAAGGAGTGCTCTCTAAGTCTGGGAAAGCAAATGTTGAAAATTGGAAAGATATTCTCAGTTCGATGGGTTGCCAGCTCTTTCCGAACAGTGCAGGCCGTCTGGCATTCGTTCGATGCCCTACATAAGCATTTCAAGAATCAATCTGGAGATGTTTACAAGGGTCTGGCAACGAAATTGGCTTCACCAGAGTTCTTGGAAGACTTGGCTCTCATATACGACACCCTATTCGAAATAAAAGAACTGTCGGAAATGCTGCAAAAGAGAGCAACCAGTCTTGACAAAGCCGACAAAATGATCCATCGATGCATCCTGAGATTGCGCGTAATGAAGGAAAAGCCTGGTACAAAAACCCTGGAGGCAATGGTAGATGTCAAAGGTGTGCACATGGGTGTCCAACTGACATCGAACAAACGGCACTTCCAAATCAATAGACAACAGTTTCTGGACAGTCTCATTGAGAGCATGTCGTCCAGAATGAACTCCAACGAAAACAAACTGATAGCACAAATTCGGCTGCTAAACAGCGACAACTGGCCGACAGAAATCCAGCCTGGATTCGGGCATGAAGAAATCCGAGCCTTGGCACACCGTCTACACCTTCCACCAGCATTGACGGCAAACGCATTCGACGACTACGTTGAAAATATCGGGCGACGAGCACCTGGCGAAATTCAAAAGGTGATAAACAGACTCCAGGTTGTACCCTCCAGCACTGCTGAATGTGAGAGAGGATTCAGTGCCATGAACCTCATCAGCACGGACTGTCGCTCCAGTTTGACTGTGTCGCATTTGTCATCAATGATGTTTGTGAAAATTCAGGGCCCTCCTCTCGGCGTGTGGAATTCGACGGACTACGCCAGAAGTTGGCTGCGAAACCACCGGAGCGCAGATGACAAGCGCATACGATCAGCAAAGGAGACTCATCAAGACACATGTGAATCTGCATTGTGGGTTTTTTTGTAAAATGCTGTCTTTTGCAATGTGTCGACTTCCGTCTACTCGTACATTGAAAATCCCCCTTGTTTATCCCTTGTGATACATGTAGTTTAAACAATTTGGAAAGATGAATTAGTGAAATATCAATTTGTATAATGGGCCTATATTTTCTTCGTATCATGGACAGTTTTGTTAAACCATTCACATGCTATTGCATTTTTGTTATCGATCGTGCAGCATTAACTGAGCTCATTGATTAGCTGCAAGTTGCAGTCCTGTTACCACGTTTGACTATATCATTTGTTTCAGTCATCTGTTCAGAGTTTACTCCTGTTTTCATTGAAGTATACAAATTTCAAACGAATAAGAACTGCAGATTTTTGCTTGCAAATATGACATAAGATTTTCATGGAATCAGCGTTCCGGTACAAAATTTTTTACCACTACACCCCTGGGTATACCTAGTGAGATTAGTCTCGCCCCAATTACAGACGGGATACTACAATTCATAACAGATGTCTTCCACGTAATCATAGTGAAAAAAGGTAGCGCAAGTAATTGAGACATGGACACGGTCATTACATGACAAACATGATGAATTACCACAAAAACTTTTGCATAAATCGTGAGATTAATACATTGCAAATTCTCAGAATGAAAGACACAATAATATGCGACAAGGGAAAGCTTTCATCTATCAACATCGGTATCACTAAATTGCCATTGGCAGCTTTTGGAATTTAGTTCGAAGGGTCCCGAACATGAATTCCCCTAAAATTGGCCTTTATAATCAGTCACAAGTATTTTATGAGACAGAGATGGAACCTGAATCAGTCATACTTTATCACTCTACATCTAATGAGTGTGCTTGCAAAGTTGGAGCTCAATCGGTTAGGGTCTCTGGTTGTGGGGGACTGTAAAGGGGTCCCGAACATGAATTCCCCTAAAATAGGCCTTTATAATCAGTCACAAGTATTTTATGAGACAGAGATGGAACCTGAGTCAGTCATACTTTATTAGTGATACTTATTAGTGACTTTTTTAGTGATAAAGTATGACTGATTCAGGTTCCATCTCTGTCTCATAAAATACTTGTGACTATAAAGGCCTATTTTAGGGGAATTCATGTTCGGGACCCCTTTACAGTCCCCCACAACCAGAGACCCTAACCGATTGAGCTCCAACTTTGCAAACACACTCATTAGATGTAGAGTGATAAAGTATGACTGATTCAGGTTCCATCTCTGTCTCATAAAATACTTGTGACTGATTATAATTCAGACATTTTGAAATTTATTGCTTTATTTTATCTTGCTGAAGTAATTATTTGACTGAATGACTAAAGTCGTGCATGGTCAGTAGATAAAGCATCAAAGATAACCTGTACAGTTGATGAGTTCGTAAAAAGCAATATTAAAAAAGTTGTGACTGATTATATGTTTTTCAGTTTGACTGATTATATGTTTTCCAGATTACCGAAATGGAGGGCATTACATAAACAAAGTCACCGAAATGAGAGGAGGGCCGATTCAAATTTAGGCGCGAAACTTTTTTAATGTTTTGTCATTATTATCTAAAATTATATGCTTGTCAAAGAAATTGATGAATTATCACAACTATGTTGTGGTTGATTCTTGTAAATTATTTTTTTTATCTCAAATAAAAATAATGCCGAACGAGCATTGTTTTAGTGCACGCGAATTGGCCGGCGCGAATATGATGAGAGAGGTCACCTCTCTCGGTTATCTCTCTGCGAACGAGGAGAAACTTGTGAGTTACTTCTATGGAAGATTGCAGAGCTGCATTGTGTTGCGTGAATCTCGCAAGAACGTGCTCTCAGCCAGAGCATAACTAATGAATTATTTATGTTGAAGAAGTGTTTCAGATATTTATGATTGTCCTATAACACGTCCTGTCGATTTCCAATTTTTGCGCGTGTCTGGATGGAGTGTCGATATAAATAGGGAAATTTAATGCAAGCTTCAGGGAGGATATAATCAGTTTCAGTGGCTATAAGAAATATTTAATATTAAAGGTCTAGGGGAAGGTAAATTTCTTGTATCTATTGGAGGACAGCGCCGCTAATGGGGAATGTGAATTGAAATTCAATTTGAAAAATTAATGAAATAATACAGGGATCTCTAGTGCCATGAAATTTTAACTTGTATACCATAATATCATATCCCAAAATAATCGATCGCTCAGAACCGGTTTGAAAGTGGTAGTTTAGGTGCAATGCTCAGAATTCTGAAGTCCATGAATGTTAAAGTAATAGGGCTTGCTCTGACAGCGGCCAGTGCACATAGCACTTCATAACTGAAAAATTACGTTATTGCATGTATTCTCACGTTATTACATAATCTGCCTTCAAGGTAAAATACATTTTGTGCAATGCTGAAACAAAAGGTTTTAAATAATTGATGACTAAAGCAAAACATTGCATGCACAGAATCCCTCCTCTACTCGACTCGAGGTTGAGAAAAGCCCGACTCGCAGGGTCCAGGTTTCTTTCCTTTTTATTTTGTGTGAGGATTCTACGGGATTGCAAAATGCATGTGAATCAGTAGTAGGGAAATGCTTTCCGCTGCTGTTATGTGAACAAACTAATTGATCAGGCGAGTTAACTCATTAGAAGCTTATGCTCGATCATTCATTTAGTAAAAGCTGTTATTCCTCCACGCTGTTGTTTGGCAATATGCGTCCAGCAACACATTTACAATTTTGGTTTCTCCTTAACAATCTCTCCATCGGATATTAGTAATGTACTCAATGGTGAATTGCTAATTTTTAGGTCCATTTGCTGCTTTTGCTTTAACGACATACTTGTCTTATGGTTCGCGGTGATAACGACACTTCAGTTATCAGGAAATTCCAAATGTTTTGCATTTAATGCATTCCCATTGATACTTACATGTTCATCTTGATTTCCTGACTTGCTTAACCCGCTATATATATATATATATATATATATATATATATATATATACCTGAGTCGACTATAATCGACCATACATCATTCTGGCTGATAGTGGCTAAACAATAATTTTCGGAGTCGATGAAGATGATTTTCATCAATAACTCATCTCTGACATCGCTATCATCACTGATTCGCTATGATGATCTGAACAAATCACACCACTTAGTATTTCATTAATTACTGATGGTAGAACTATCAGTTGCTTAATAGTCCGGGAGCTAGCGCGAAGTTGTGCATGGAACGAGGTAGTACATAAAACTGTCATATAGCATAGTACACCTCTAGCCTACTGCAACACTTCGCGTCTGCCGGATCAGATCATTTGCTTTTCAGAAATAGAGAGGATAACACAATCCTATGTATTTTGTGGTAAAATTGTGACATTTAAGGTGTTGACTCCATTTTTTCGAATTTTGCTCATAAAAGTTTCACAAATTGGTATTTTGTTGAACTGGTTATTATAGAAATCATCTACAGATCATGATCTTTCAAATGAGCTGTCATTTTGTGACAGAGGATGAAGTAAAGTGTACAAACAGACACTTCGTTGGTGTAACTGCAAATTTTAACATAGAAATTTCAGGAAAATTGTTGATTTAACGAAAAGTGTCTGTTTGCACACTTTGCTTCATCCTCTGTCACTGAATGATAACTCATTTGAAAGATAATGAGCTGTAGATGATTTCTATAACCAGTTCAACAAAATACCAATTTGTGAAACTTTTATGAGCAAAAACTCGAAAAAATGGAGTCAACACCTCAGATGTTGACACAATTTTACCACTGGAAATACATAGGATTGTGTTATCATCTCTATTTCTGAAAAGCAAATGATCTGATCCGGCAGACGCGAAGTGTTGCAGTAGGTTAGAGGTGTACTATGCTATGTGACAGTTTTATGTACTACCTCGTTCCCTGCACAACTTCGCGCTAGCTCCCGGACTATGATTATGATAGCGATATTGAATCTTCGAGTTTATCTCCAATCTCAAGTACTCTATTCATTTGATTTGTGTTTTGCATTGTCAAATTCCAAACAGTTTTTGTATCAATCGGTGACTTGAAAAAGATAAATCAATTAGTACAAGATATCATTGAACAAACTTTACGTCGAGTATGGTAGATATACCTCATTTTTGACACAATTAATGAAAATTAAAAATCATCAGCGGTCTGTTCGATTGATTGGAAACGCAGATGTAGCACTGATGACCTAAGATGACATTGCCAGCGTTCATGCTGAACGTATTGCATGCGACGAAGAAAGTGAAGATGGAGACATCTACGAAGAAGTGAAGGTTTTCCATTGCCTCTTGCTGTCCAGTCAAATACGTTCCCAGGCAATCCAGTGGTCCTCATCGCAGACCGAACACATAACATACCGGCATTCATCAGCTGACCACCATTTCCTTATTTGAACAGTTGTTAAGCAACAAGATGTAATTTTCATAGGAAGCAGTTACATCGACAAGGCAGGCCTACTCTTTGCAATGTGGACTTGTGCTTTGACTATTTTCCGACTTTTCATCAGCAATGGATTCCAATGATCTGTATTGCTCTATATGATACAGCCGTATGTCAATTTTAAAGTATCTACCTGGGTCGACTTTAAATTTGAATTTTGTGGAAATCGGATTTCTATACGTTCTTCAAAGATTGAGAAGGTTATTTGATTAAGAAAAATTACGAAAATCAATGAATAAAAAATCTGAGAAATGACGGGTTAATCTAATTACACACCGTGAATTTTAGCAATTATTCTTGATTTCCTAAATTACAGATATTTATCGGTAAGTACAGATAGGGTCCTCATATACGGCTGCCTCCTTCCAGTTCCTTGCGGTGGCAACCTAGGATGTTCTCATTAATTATTGACATAATCTACATCCGTCACATCTCCCTGTATCTATTATAATGATTCCATGTCATGTTCACTTTCAAATCTTAATGGGCGTCCCATCTCTCTTTTCAGATGCATTTCAGTAAGTGCTATTTATAACGAGTTGAAGGGTGGATCTTACGATGAGCGAAGTCATAGGTAAGTGAATCTGTTTCTATTACGATAAGATGCCGGTATCGCATGACATGGGACCACATTGAAACACAAAGAGTTACATACCGACACTTAGCGTACAGCCGCCAATCGGCTTTTAAAGAAGTCCTGATGGTAGTCCTGATTAGCAGGTGCTCCCATACTTATTCAGTTGGTACTATCTCAATTGCACCCTTCGGAAGCTACCATAATTACACTATTTCACAATAATCAGAGGTTTGAAGCGGGCTTCCAGATGAATGCAATACATTAATGCAGATGCCTTTTATCCGTTTTGGCAGATGATCTCTTTTTATTGTATGTATTTTACTTTGTAAGTCTCGTTGTGATTTCAAATATTGTTGCAGGTTCATCGCTCATTGTGATCTGAATAAAAATACTTCATTTCTTTCTTTCTTCATCGACACCATTGTCCGATTCCAGAGGGCATTCATCTTCAACTGGTGTCTGTTCATCACTCGCACAGGGTATGCATCGCACTGTATTGAGGACTAAACCACACCTTGAAATAATCTAAAATCCCTAAACAAAGAGTTGAATTCCTAGTTCTTTTGCGCTCAGCTGGTATTTGGAATTAATACATAAAGATGAATCACTTAATTTATGTGTGAAAATGATGCGTTTTGGCACTGAAACAACTGCTACATGTAGGCCATTTATTCATTTTTGCTATACTTGCATGTTAACAATTGTGCTACTTTTTGGACAGGAAATGTACCACTAGGTACTACTTTGTACTACTTTTTGGGCTTGCACATTTGTTAGACATCCTGTATTAAGCATAATCCCGATTTCTTTCAACTGCTATATTTCGGAGCATTTCTAGATATGCTCCTGTCTTACGAGTTTTCCTTGAAACATTAAAGAAAGATTGCACTCTTATTGACTGACGGATAGCATTTTGTTCACGTAGTAGACGCGCACAACAGCAATGAATATGAATTTAAAAATCCGTGTACAAAGCATTGCTGTTGCATAATTTGAATGCAGAGCTATCAGATAGTTTAATTCATGCAATTTTGTCTGAAAGTGCCCGGATAGTTTCCCTTAAATATAGGCTCCAACATGAATGCATCAGCAATTTTTTTAATTAATGCTGCATGACTTGCTGGAAAAATGATTACTTATACTGCAACTATGTATGGTTTCAAGTTGACTTGTGCGATATCATAGCTTAGATTGTTGCACTCATTCCTGGTGGTCTCGATACGAAGCTGAACTCCTTCATCCGTGTCAAAGGGTACCGTGAAGCGGTTAGTTTAGCGCAGGTGGTCAGTATATCACAGATATCATCGCTATATATTTCGCTGTTCATCTTTCAGAGGAGGTCAGAGCGTTTTGACTAATTTTTTAAGTATCTCCAGACTTACATATAACTGGTTGTAGGTATCAAGATCGAACATGTACAATTTATAAACGTAAGATTGTTGAAGGTGGTCGAAGAACAATGTAACTGGAAGTAGGTATTTGGTAAAAATGCATGAAACTTTAATAGAAATCTCAACCAATTAAAAACTTCCAATTTGCATGAGCAGCAGCGCTTTCATTATCAAACTTTCCAGGTGCTTAGATCTACAAAATTGACAGCTGTGTCATTCAAAGTTTAAAAGATAAAAATATAGCAAAAGCATACAGACATAGCAATATTGTCATAGAACTTGAGCTTGTGTTTAAGTCATTGACTCCTAGATGTATAACACTTATGTTACATATCTAGGAGTCCATGTTTTAAGCATAGACTTCTAAATTTCTCTGGAGAGATAGGTTGAAATTGGCTTATACATGATCAGGCATGGACTCCTAAGTATTGATTACCTTACAAATAGACTGTCAATAAGCATAATCAACATTTTGGGGAACAGGTTGCCTGCCAGCACAGCATGTATGTATATTTATGTACATTAGGAGTTAGGACGCATGAGCCTAAACATGCTTATGCGCTAAACGCATGTGCTACACCTCCGCGTTATTTGCTAATTTTGCGATTTTTCTTCTAACTTCCTCAGAACTGAGGCATTTGAGATTTCATGAACAAATATCTTACACATGCTGTTGAAAAATTTTACGAAGTAATCGGAAATGTGATGATATTCAGCGATAGTCTGAGCATCGTCCTTTCATTTTTTAAAGAAAGATACTATTTTCTTAGACAATTATTCGGTTTCAATTATAACGTGTATAACCTGGAAAGATGGTTTTTCTTCGCTATTCTCACAAATAAAGTTTTTATATGAACATTAATGAACTATTCAGTTTGATCTCATACAATACCCTCCAGCAAGGAATGTATAGTTGAAGCACAGATACGTTTGGTGGAGAAGACTTTCCATGATAAATTTGGTCAAAATTTATAGAGCTTCAGGATGTGGAACATCGCCAACTCACTATTTGTGACATTACACTCACGACCAGTGTTGCCACTCGTGGCAATAATTATTGCTTGGCAATATATTCACAATTTGTGGCAATATGCAATAATTATCTGATAGTTAATTGTAGTTGGCAATATTTTTCAGATTTAAAACGATGATACTGTGAAAAGAAATTTTTGATTTGATGGGCATGTCTTTGAGATAATTAGATAGGTCTATTGAAAAGAATTACGCGAGTCACTTATATCGAATGTAAAACCTATTATTCACAATACTTGATCGCTGGTCTCTGAGACTGTACCACATCATTATACTCGAGTCCAATATTCCCACATTCTGGCTGTTAGAATAGCTAGATATGAGAGGAAGAAAGTCGGTATATTTCATTAACTTTTTAACTGCGGCTCCAGTAAAATTATGAGCTAAGTTTGTCAAATGTGTGAAAATGAAATATGTTTATAAACGCCAGCCGCTATTTTTATACTCGTACATAGTTTATATCACCGGTATTTTTTTTCCTTTTTAGAATCCCTTTTTAGTTGATCGCTTAGAACGATGGCGCAGATCGTTCAAAGAGATGTCTCGCTTTGAAAGATCTGGAAATTAAGAAATCGTAGTCAAAATAGGGGGTAGCTGTCTCCCCGATATAAATCCGAGACCTAATCATGAATCCTGGAAATCCTGGAAAATGGTTTTCCAGTTTCTGTAGAAACCCTGGTTACACCGTCATTCCATTTCGGTTCACAGCCAGCAACGGTATACTGCATTTGCTTGTATTTGCTTGCGTTTTGCATTCAAATAAACTGCAAAATTCGATCTTTTGCAACATACATGTTGGTTGGCCTGAACATGTATAAAATGATCTCAAATTTTACTCACCTATCTGTCCAGAGAAATTTAGAAGTCAATGGTTTAAGTATAGGACGGTATACCAGAAGGAACAGGTAATAGATATGGCATAGTTTCTTAGGAATTTCATAGATAGATAGTTTGTTATTAAGCATTCAATTTAGGAATAAAGGATTCAATGAAATATCTTTTTTTTAGTTTTTCTTAAAATATTATTTCTGTCAATGATATTATAAAATGGAAAAATGATTCATTCATCAATGTGCTTACTTAATTCAATTTTAATTGTATACTCGGACTCTTTCTCTAATACTATTTTTGGACTCGCCGATGTATGCAAGAACATAAAGAACATTTTGGTTTGCACAATTCATATTATGTTTTATATGGAATACTTCTCCGTTAAAATTACATTTGGTTACGGAAAATGTTGTTTTGTTTTTATCAAACTTTAATTTACGCAACAATCGTTTTAAATTCATTGGAGTTGCTGATGGGAGAAATATTGACATTACTGGAGTTATAAGTATGAACAAAAGGTACAATACTTTCCGGAAAAATTTTTCAAGTATAGTGGAAGCTGGGGTGACTTGGCAGTGTTTTTTTCAAATGCCCATCCCGGCCAAACGACTAAATATTACAGAATTCCTTTAGTACGGGTTGACGGAGAGGAGTATTAGGAACATTTTTGCTTCAGACAGTTTTGCCACAAATTATTGTCTTGACCTTGAAAAATTCAATTACAGAAAAGTTCTAAAACTGCCAAGTCACCCCACTATTGGGGTGACTTGGCAGTGGGGTTGGGGTGAGTTGGCAGTATCATAAAACATCAACAAACTTTTCATATTATACTGATCTAAGCTTGCATTATAATTGCTACTACAAATATCTCCAAATTAGTTGCAAAACACAATCTTGGCAGCTCATATAAATTTTAGCATTATGGTGAATAGGCCTATTGATCCATCCTAAAATCCGTTGATGGCAAAATGGTTCCGTCTTTATCCCGTGACTTCTGCTACCGGTATGCTTTTCCCGAGTCACTATCTGAAGAGAAAACGTAGTTACATGTATCATAGGCAATCTAAAAATAAAAAAGAATATTGAGGATATTGACGTAACAAAATGAAACTTGCGCAACTGCATCTTCAATTATGCTATCTTGTTAAGAGCATTTTGCACGTCATCACGAGAGTAGTTAGAGCGCGTCACTCGTTGTACGTAGGTCCTTGGCAGTGTACTGCGAAGATGAAAATGAATTAAGAAAAGTGTTGTCACTGCATGTTGTAACTTGAAATGAACCAATCAGAAGACACGACGAATCAACAAATAAGAATTTGTTTGACGTAGATGTTTCTGAGTCATTTTCCAATGGATAGGCTAGGTGTTTAGTTGTGAACTTGTATTAAAAGATGTGAGTCGCTAACACATCACTACCATCAGTTCACATTAAGTTAACAGTTACTATTAAGGACACAAAAAATGATGCTGCCATGTCACCCCAACCTAAGTAGGCCTACGGTTAAATCCTCAGCTCCGACTAGAATGTTTTACACTATCAGGGTTCATGTATTCTGACCTAATTATAATGTCTTCAACATAGATTTATCTGAAATCTATCACAAGGCGCGGTGGCTCATCGAATTACGTTTTTTCAAAAGTTCCATTTTTACATTTTAAGTAGGCCAATAGGCCTGATTTTTTGCTCTGAAAAAGTAAAAGCCCGAAGCAATCTTTCTCTACAGTATTTTCATTTCAGAGCTACTTTAGAAAGTAATAGGGTTTTCGATTTGTGAAGCATATTATTTGCAATATCAATACTGCCATGTCACCCCAACATGATACTGCCAAGTCACCCCAACCCCAGTAAGGTAAGAAAATGAGCTCAAACACAATGTTAATATGATCTGAATGTTTTTACGCTGTAGGTGTCCATGCACCATGACCTAAGTAAAATATCTTTAATAATGGTTTATGTCAAATCTATCACAAGACGAGAATGTCCCAAAAGTTGAGCATTTCCAAAAGTTACGATTTTTTGCAGGTAAAATAGTTTTTTGCTCTTAAAAAAAGTACAAGTGCAAATAATCCGCAGGCATCTTGCTCCAGCATCTTTATTCTAGAGCTACTTCGAAATGTATATTTCGGATTTTTGATTTATGAAGCCTATTAACTGCAAGACCCCCACTGCCATGTCACCCCAGCTTCCCCTAGAGATCCCAACATTTGAATGAAAAATCTGAAGTCGAACCCGAAAGCATTTTTTGTTCATACTGATCACCCTAGTAATGTCAATATTTCTCCTAAGATCAACTCCTCTGAATTTAAAGCGATTGTTATATAAATCAGTTAAACATAAACGAAACAACATTTTCCGTAACCAAATGTAATGATTTGAGGTGTGGTTCGTGCGATTACATACTTGAAGGACAAACATATAATGTAAACGGAAACTATTCTATGTAAAACATAATATTGTGTAACCAAAAATGTTACTTATGTACATCGGCGAGACCAAAAACAGTATTCGAGAAAGAGTCCGACTACACAAAGAGCATTTCAAGATTCCAGAATATCTTAAAATTAAATTAAGTAAACATATTGATGAATTTGTTGATAGATTTTTTCCCATTTCATAAAATCAATGATGCAAATGATATTCTACTCCTCGAATCACGGATTGTACAAACGAAATTATTTTTACAGATTGGAAAGAGCCAAGTAAATTGTTTGAATTTATAGTTTCTTATTACTGCAATATATTTCTCCTACTATCCGTAGGTATCATCAGGCAGTTAGTTAATGATTTACAGAACAAAAATATTCCCAATACAAACGAAATTAAAGATCCCGGCGGGTCAAAGTTATCCCTGTTCCGCTGTGTTTTGTCTTAGTGTCAGTAAATATGAATTAGAAAACATCAAGAGTTAGAAAATATGGAATTATCGTTTCAAGAAGTTGGTCGTATCTAATATCTTAAAACCGTGGCCATTCTATGGCATTTTAAAACATAATCTTTTACTTCTTGTTTCATCACAGTTTCCAAATTCTGTATGTTCATTCCTGACGTTTTACCGTGTCCTATCTCAATGCTTACTTACTATTACCAGTTCTCCATTTTTTTTTAGCATATCATTCTTTTTTCCGATTAATGCATTATATATTTCCTGATGTTCCATTTAAATTCTGATACGTCGATGGAGGCCGAAACACCACGCCATCGCTTTTTAGCTTATGTAGATATTTCACTCTTCTAGTTGTACATATAAGCATGTTCATACTTAATGATGCTGTCGTAGCTCTTCTGCTTGTTTCATAAGCATTGAGTTTCTTTTTCAGCTACGTGATTGATACGCAGGGGAAAGCTGGACTGGACAGCAATATGATTGGGATGTCTCAATTGGAACGAAGAAGTAACGCTTGCGTCGAACGCATCATAAATAGTCAGTGAACTTCCAAACATCTGCAACGTGATTGCTCTTCTGACGAGACTGAGTAACTGGCGTATCCGATCTGTACACGATATGTATCCGATCGTACACCATGTGATCAATCTTTTCTGTTTTTCTTATCTGATATGTCCATCACTAATTTGAGGTATTGTTTTTTAAGCTCATTTTGGCCATGCATTCCGTTGTAATTTTCTATTAAAAATTGTGCAGTCACCTATACAAAGGAATATTGGCAGAAAAAAATTACGCACAATGTTTCGAATATCTTGTTCATGGGATATTAACTCAATGAAATATAGGTTAATGGTCATAAGACATTTTGTGCTATGGATTTTCAACCATCTTTATATTTTTACATAATATTTTATTTGTAATTTTGTATTTGAAAGTTGAAGCTTCAGTATCATTGCACATGAATGCGATGGTCGAAACGTTGTGCATGTAATTCTTCTGTCGATGTACCTCTGGTTAGGCATCTGCGCAATTTATAATTAAAAATTACAATTGTATTATATTTATAGTGTTTTTGTTCTAGAATCAAATGACTTATCTTTTTATGAGACTAAGTGATGATTGTACACGATATGTGATCAGTCTTTTTCTTCTACTTAATTGATATGTTTACTAATTCGAAGTATTCTGCATGAAATGATTGTTTTTATTTTTTTCGACTTAAGGATATATCCGATTAACGCAACTTAGTGTATTTTTGAAGTCAAAATTAAACGTTCAGAGGGCTGTAGAAACAAAAAGTGGATAGAGAGATTTTCCAGTCTTAGAATCGTCAGTAAGGTGGTCCAAAGAACGGCTCATCTGCGGACATTTTATAACGGAAATTAGTCGACTTTTTAAGTCGTAAAAAATGTTACTTTTTCGATTAAATTTCTTTTTGATAGTGGGGAAGGAGTGACTAGTCGAAGGCATAGCGTTGGACCTGAACTACTTTGCAGTTTTGAATAGCACATCACAACGGAAAGCAGAAATTGATCTTGTGGTAATTATCTAAACGATGAAGCAGCAGGAAAAAGGGGCTATTAGAAAATGTTATCGAATGGTCAAAATTGAAAATAGAATGCTACTTTTTCATTCAGTGTATACCAATATCTATCCTTGTAGCACTTTCACCATTACGACCTAAATTAGCCTATATCATTTAGATTTCATTATCAATAAAACGTATAGTAAATTAATGTGTGACATACACAGCACTTTTCGCGGTTAACTAAATGTTTTCACCTCGACGTCGCCACAACCGTCAATAGGCGTACTTCTTGAATTCACGAGAACTTAAATCAAGAAATGATGTAGGCGTATCACTGGTGATATTACCACGTAATTACGGACTGCCCTAAACATCCGTGGTTAAGGGCAGTTCATGCTTCAACGCGCTGCACTAAGAGTCAGCAATCACGTGATCTGATGCTGTCGAAATATGGGGAATATAAAACGCGCGGGCGAGTTTACGCGTTGTCGCTTGATAGCCACGGATGAACCGCTTCTATCTTTGCATGTAATGCAAGGGGCACATGCATTGAACACCCATGATGGGGCTCTTCACTGGTTCACTACAACTTCAGTGCCCACCTCGATACTTGAATCTTCCTTTGAGTGAGCGAAATGATTTATCAGTTTGATATGTGATTTATGATATAAGCTGATCGGGCGCTTACAAATTGACTTTTCATATTTCAGCAGTTAAAGGCAGTAGCTTTTTTGCGCAGTAACTGTTTTAGAGAAACAAAACTACGTGGTGTTTGCCTGCAGTGCAGGTAGGCCTAAGCATAGCGCATAATTGATATTGATATTGGAGAAATTAATTAATTGATATAAATATGCGATCTTAATCGAAATAATATGTGGCTTTGAATACATCTATGCAGCCTTCTGGTCAAACAAATTGACTTTGGTATGCTTCTAGTTTTGTGTAACCTGGATCCATTTTATGACAACATTTGTCAAAAATGCGCCGTCTATATGTATATATATAATTCCATTATGAACCGATTTTCATATTTTTTTCTTCTTCATCCTTAGGATAGCATCTTTTTGGTCATATTCAAATCAATCCAAACAGGTTACTTTATGAAAAATTTAGCTGAAGGCAGAAAATGAGGAAGTCCCCATCCCTATGTTAGCCTATATGGGGAAGAGATTTCGCTGTGAATGAAATGATCTCATGGAAGCGCATGAACTATACCTTTAAACAGACTAATTCAAGATTGCATTTACTCATGCGAAATATTTTTTGAAAAGACAATATTTTTCAAAATCCCGATAAACGACCAAAATCCGATACCACAAAATTATCGGTCAGAAGACACGGCAGCCTAAGTGCAAATACAAAGCTTGTATGAATACTCCAGTTGGAGTCGCCAGTGACGCACGCGTAATTACGGACCACCCCAAACGTCCGTGGTTAAGGCAGTTAATTTATTCTTTAACGCTGCACTATAGCAATCACGTGATCTAATGCTGTCAAAACATGGGGAATGTTTATGAATGCGCGGGCGAGCGTTTATAGTTTGCACGTCGTCCACGGTTGTCCGCGTTGCCGCTTGAACCACGGATGAGTCGCTTAGCATATTCCGTCTTCCCTGGGTATGAAATTGAGGTCCCATCACATTGTTTAGCCTCGACTGATGCATACAAACACATGAGACGGAGTGTATATAACAACTGCTGACATATGTTGCAACAATGTCACGCGTAGCCGCAGATGTAGGGTCATATGTTATTATGCGTAGTTTAGGCGTGAATTACGCGTAGTTGAGCGTGACATGTCACCTAGTGCAAGATGATTTTCGAATTCAGCGTGAAAAATTGAACATAGAAGGAAATTTTCAAAGAAGACGAAGTGCAAAGTTGAAAAGACAAAAATTACTCATATGGTGAGTTCTAAGCTTTCCCTCAATGGCTAAATGTAATACGGAGTGCCTCATACGCATGTAACCCTTTCAGTACGAAATCACATAGATGCCTGTCCTATTGATACGCGTGTGTCATGCAATCATTGTCCAACATGTCAAAATTTGTTAACCCTCGGGAGGTTTAAAATTCGCTATTCCATTTCGTGAAAATCTAGGTCCACGTGGACCCAGAAGATTTATTTTCACAATCAAGCACAATTAGTACAGAAAGTACGAGTCACAGAGTTCGAATGTTCATCACAACAGTGATTCCCACACCGAGCACAGGTTTTTCTCGTTTTCCGATCTTTCTTCCACCCGCAGAGTTGACATCTGTCTTTTTTTCGTGTTGCTCTCTCAGCATCCACCTTTGCTTCGATGATTGGCCGTGGCACGTCTTTTGACTCCAAAAATGGCTTGACCAGCTCCTCTCCTAAGCATCGCAGAAATTGTCTTCTTTTGTGAGGCTTGTCTCTTCCCCAATGAGGATCAATTTCGCAATTCAACACATATGCATTTATCCCACACAAATCCAAGAGGTTGCAAAACACGATTGTGTGCCATCTTCGGCTGATGTATTTCACCGTATATGTCGCCACCATTTGGTCAGCTTTATCTACACCTCCTTTGGTCGCATTGTAGTCTTATCATTTCTGGAACCTTTCGGTCAGTCTGTTGATCAACAACTGGCTCTTGATGGAAGGTGCTCAAAAGAAGGACACAATCATTTTTCTTGCATTTGTAACTGAGGAGGCATGTTTGATCTTCGAGGTTGAATCGGAAATCTGAAGAGTAAACAGCACGGCCCTGTAGATTCTTCATCTGCGGAGGAACTTCTCGTCTGTTTTTCCTCAGAGTTCCTAACAAAGTCATGCCTTTTGAGCGGAGAGAGCGTGCGAGCTTCAAAGAAGTAAAGAAATTGTCAGTTGTTATGCGTCTTCCAGAATTTTCTAGAGAGCTGGTCAAATCCATGACAACACGTTCTCCAAGTCCGTGATGACTGGGATTGTCTTCTTTGCCTGTGTACATTTGTAGATTGTAACAAAAATAATTGTTGGCATCGCACAACAGCCAGAACTTAAGTCCATACCTTGATGGTTTGCTTGGCATATATTGCTTATATGCACAGCGACCTCTGAAAGGATATAGTTCCTCATCAACGGTAAGAAATGCACCAGGCACATACGATTTTTGACAGTTGTTCGTGAAACCATCCAAAAGAAGACGAACCGCTGCTAATTTGTCTCGCAGTTGAGTTGTCGAGCAGCCCTTGTTTCAGGATTGTCAAAACGAAGCATGATACGTAACTCTTTGAATCTTGAATGGCTCATTGTTATTTTGAAGATGGGCCTTCCGTGTTCTTTCGACCACAGCTCTTCAGTACTCTCCATGTGAGAACGATACACGCCGTGTAGATATAACAGGCCAATGAAGGCTAACATTTCTTCCATCGAAGCGTCCGTCCATGCTGCACCTTTGATAGATCTCCCTCGCCGATTTGTCTCTTTTAGTATTGTCTCCATCATATCGTGATCAAACAAAATTTCCCAGCTATTTATAATAGTATTTGGCGCGCGAATATGCCGCAGAGTGTAACTTGTAAGACCTGGTGCTGGTCTAAGCAGATTCTCTCTTCGCTCCCTGCCACGTCTCTGTTCTTGAGGTAGGAGAGAAGTCCATTGCTCTCCATCAGCGGATAAAATATTCACTTGATTGCCGATTGCTTGGTTAATGGATACGTCGTCATCAGAAGGTGAAATATTGTAACTTTCATCGATATCAGATGAACCAGATGATTCACTGGAGTCCTCCGTGTCATTCGCAGATGAAGAAGCTTCGGGAACGTCTTCCTGCGCGCCCCTCAATAATTTCAAAGCTTCAACTTTTGAGCTCCGTTGTGAGCGTTCCGCCATCTTCGCTCGTAGCATAAAACAGCAGTGCGGTGTAATGACAGAACGGCCTGCCTGCGCGGTCTCATAGCCAAGCGCAGGCAGGGAGCATTGTTCACGCGTCACATCAAAATCGATTTCATTAGTTCGTCACAGTTGCACCTGCGTGCGACAATAGCGACGATAGCAAAAGCTTTGAAGCAAAGCGAAGTTTCAGCTGCGTTATCCCGTGTGTCTTTTGTGTGCAGGGAAGGAGTGTGCGTGTGTCTGTGTGCAGCCAATAAGCACTACCGCTATTCCGATGCTTCATTATCTACTGTTTCGCATTGTATCAGGCGAGTTGAGGCGGCCCAATCGGCCTGGGCAGATCGACAAACTAATCGATGGAATCGTTTGCAAGTGCGCCTGTGATTTCAACGTCTCCAAAATCTGACCAGTTGTCAGCCTTTGAAGTGCATGGCGTTAAGGCTAAAAATAGAAAAAATGCTACACATCGTGAGCGCGTGACGATAGCTGCCTTCACGAATATGACGGTCAGGATAAGGCTAAGATATAGCGTCGCTAAGGATACGGGAAATCCTTATCTGGTTTCACGAATACGGGCCTTTGTTATTTGGAATAGCAGTGACTGAATTTCTGCGCTATGACGACCGATGAAACGAATCAGTGTGACTGGGTCCAGCTGGACCCATAGATTTACTAAAAGGTTTGCGATGTATTGCAATTATTTAAACAACAGCTAATACATTTTCACTTGGCAGTTATAATTGACATATCGATACAGATAAAGTCCAGTGATATCAATAATAAATAATGAAAACTTAATAAATAACAGCAAGTGATCTGGAAAAATGGGTCCACGTGGACCCAGAAAACCCCCCGAGGGTTAATACTTGGTCGATGTTACGATGACACGCAATGTGCGTCTATGTTGTGATCCTATTTTATGTCCATACATTTGCTCAACAATTATTGCCATTGTCACCGTAGGCTTATAGTGCACTTATCGGTAGTAGAATTTCAAAATTTTTTCATTGATAACTGCGACCGATGAAGTTGAAGGATTTCACTGGGTTTCCAACAACACATACTCTTTTGCAATTATACGAGTATATCATACACATGACGCTCGTACATATTTCTTGCATGCTTACTTCCCATTGAAATATGAAACCTTTTTGTCGTTAAAAGTGAGATCAGACATTAAAGTTACTAGTACGCCTCATGTTTTCCTAGAAATGGTCCACTAGGAAAATTGTGCAGTATAAAGATGCTACCTTTTTTTTTTAGATATTTCATATTATCTACGTCTATTGAAATGTATTAAATGTATCAACATAGCTTACTCAATATGATTCACTAATTTCAATTTTATCTTTTAAGGAACCTACAATTTTCTTTATTCTTCTGAATTCACTTTACTTTCAATTACTTCTGCTTTCCCAATTCGAATGTTATCGTAAATCAGAAGCCATTTGCTGCAATATATATTCAACGTAATAGAACTTATGAAACGTTTTGAGAAGTTTTGTTTATTACTAATATTTTGAAAGACAAGGAGCGGAAACCTAGAACTTACGTTTTGCAGTATATAACTGATTTATGAATCCACTTATCAACACTCTATGAAATGGCGGGCATAACGAACAAGAGAAAGAATAGGCATTTACTTCTGACATATATGTATTTTTTGCCAGTTCAATTTTCACAGAAGCAGCGTAGAGGATGCTATATACGACGCCAGGACAAAACAGACGGATACGAAAGCAGGAGATGTTAGATATGGCCGTCGTCAACATTCCACTGGACAGTAATGAATAGGGAAGGGCTTCATCACCTCACCCCAGTAAATGTGGTCGTATGTTGGAATCAGTTGAGATAGATAATAAGACAATATCTGGAAATAGGTATGGAAACCGGATATGTCCAAGCTGACTAAAGTAATACATACGATGGCGTTCGACACACGTAATTTCGCGCCGTGGCTTTCAGGCAATATGAAGACCGGGATCACTATCACTTATGAATGGCATTGACAAAGTAGAATGTCACACATCCTTTCTCCACTCAAGCTGTCCAGGTAGTTGATTGACTTTGGTCTTCGACTCAAGGAAACTGCAGCACCTGAAACGGAAATCGGTGACGGAATTGACGAGCAAATTCGTTAGGATGAAGAAGACACGGACAGAATAATTCAAAATGAAACTGATGGGGACTCGGTCTTACGCACGCATGCCTCTTTAGTGCACGACGATTACTCATGCTGAATTCAAGAATTACTCGTGCGTGATTGTTTGTCCGTAATGAGGGTCTTGATCACGCCTCGCCCATCAATAGCTCCTCAACCTATCGAATGAAGAGGAGAGTTACTTCGGGTGTGATTAGGTTAGTGTTTATCGCAGCGAGAGAATGCGCGCGTGTTGACGACTTCTGCTATTGAACTCGGCCACCTCAAGCATGGGATTGTGCATGAACAGAGACAAACCGACCGAGGGTCAGATTAACGACTTTCTCCATGACCATTATACTGAGCATCATAGAAACAGTAGAGCCCAACGATCGCGCTGCATCCAGATAACTTATTAGTTGTAAAAAATGTAAAGATCATTGTTTAATTCAAGAAATTACCCAAACAATTTCGAAAAGCATACATGGCAAACATCACTATTCTAAGGGTAGTAAAACTGAAATTATGTTTTCAATCTTGAATTTCATGTAGTTATCGGATTACAATTAGGCCTAATAGAAAAATACGGCATTTAACTGTAATTCCGTGTAAAGTAAAGGAGCATCATGATCAAGTGAATCCAAACATCAATGTTTCCACTCGATCAGACACACACACACGGATCAAATACATGTAGACTACATGTACACATCACATGTGCGCTTACTCCGAATTATATTTACGAGATCAGATCATGAAATTATCACAAATGATACATAAAAGCTCTCGGTCAAGTGAATCCAATCATCTATGTTTCCACTTGATCATGCAACATGTGCTCGCAGCGCTTCCTTCAACTCATCGGGGCACTACGAGTATGCATCTGAGTGATCTGTTTTCTGGGCCGGGATAATGGGAAACAAAGTGGGATGCGTGCATTTTGGTGCTGCCAAACCGCACCGTCATAACCTCAATGCCACCCACCGCCCCATCATGTCAGAGTATCCGCGTTCCAGCAAGTGGTCATGGGCTGCATTCAGCTGAATAGCTAAACTTGCGGAGTATCTGCTGACCTTTACTCAAATTAGGTTGGCACCCACGCTGGGAGTTCAGGATCAGTAAATTTGACGTTTGTTATGATAAAGGAATTTGTTGACAACGGATTTCCAGAACCATAGTATGACCTATGTTTCGCGGTATATACTGCATACCGGTATATATCAGGCGACTAAGAGCTGCATTTTAACCGCAGCATGCTGAAACCTACGCTTCAACTAAGATGCTGCAGATACCACTATGCAACTATGCACTGATAGAATTCATATTGGACAGCATCTTTTGCTACATCGAAATTTCTTCATGTTCGTAATAGGCTATTTAGGTCGGTCAGTTATTGCATCTTCCAAAATCTCTTTAGCGCTGAGACAGGAGATTCGAACTCCTAATGCTTAAAGACTGACACGACACTAATGGATGTGTTCCATATAAAAACAGGTATGTAAGTGATTAATTGTTGGACTGGTGCGTCGAAGAGTGCCAAGAAAAACTTTTGCACTCTACAACCTCTATACGGGGTCCGGCTCATTCCTTGTAAGCAGATAAAATTATCTATGGGGCTGGCCAAGCGGTAACGGAATTTCATTTTTACTGTTAACATGACTGGTACTCAGTCAATGAAGATATGTTTTCCTTTTGAAATGTTTCGTGTGACAATTCGGTGGGCTCTTCAATGACACAGAAAAGAATTTTTGAGAAATTCATTTTCTCCAATCTGTGTCCATAAAACTGCTCGGTAACGGAATTTCAAAAAGTTAACTTCACTTTTACAGGTATGTAGCACATGTCTCATAACATGCTGTTCCATCATGAAAATGCGCATATAGTGAATGCCATATCGTTTTAGGGTTTGTAGACAATGTTATCACCAATTATTATCCTAGTTGTGATAATTATTACATCAATAAAATAAAAAAATTGGTGCTACATAGTGACGGAATTTCAAATGTGAAAAATGTCAATCATGAAAGGCACACTCGCAATCTCATAAGGGCCCCTTCAAAATCTAAAATAGTTCAAAATCCAAATTATTTGTTCCTTGGCAAAACACTTTCTCACTACGGTACTTACTTTATTTTAAAAAAACCCCGGAAATCCGGTTAAAACCGGAAGAGTGGCAGTTCTATTTCAGTAATAGCTTACAGGCTACAAGCCACTGAATGAAGGCGTGATCGTCTGTGTTTGTTTAAAAAATAGCTAACCGGCTAAATGGCTAGACCCAAGAAAGTTTATTCAAGAAACATTCATGGTTCCGATTACTTCCAAAAACAATACATAGGCTTA
The DNA here is from genome assembly GCA_907163375.1 of Prostheceraeus crozeri. Taxonomy (NCBI): domain Eukaryota; kingdom Metazoa; phylum Platyhelminthes; order Polycladida; family Euryleptidae; genus Prostheceraeus; species Prostheceraeus crozeri. The sequence goes on from CAJQUW010003546.1 coordinate 92,951, forward strand.
CTTATGTATACGTCATCAAATGTTTGATGGACTATCAGCCAATCCCGCACTCCTGAAATATTTTACTCGACCGTCAATTAGTAATGCGGTGTGTTAAGAATGGATACCGGGACTGTTTCCCAGTCAAATACTAGTTTAGAGAAATTGCAAATTAAAGAGGAAAGTGCGAATGCGGCATCAGCTGACGAAGTTCATGCAACCACAGAATTCAGAAATCATCGGGGAGCTAACAAGGGATATTTTATATATAGCTAACATGTCAGATACGGAAACCGTGTAATGGACAGAGGCCGTCCTCGTGGGTTTTATAAGAATTCTCAAAGATTTCAAGGAAGTTTCATCGAACCGAGAAGCAGGGGTACTCAATTGCGCAAGACGAATCCAACTGATTCTTTCGGAAACATGAGATGCAGCATTTGCGAATCAATCACGCATTTCAGAAGAGACTGTTCGGACGCTGTAGAGCACACATTCATCAAAAAAAGGACAATCCAGTGAAAAGTTATGAAAGTGGGTGGGTGACTTGTCTTTAGTTGATAAGCAGATTCTGATGTGTGAAGCAGCAAATGCAGCAATTTTGGATAGTGCCTGCACGAAAACTGTAGCCGGAAAAGCTTGGAGAGATACTTTTCTCGAATCTCTTTCTGAAGAAGAGCGGCTGGAAGTGCTCCACTTTCCAGGTGGCACGACGTTCAAATTCGGCGGTGAGACGAAACACGAATCCATCGAAAAAATAAAAATACCAGTGACGATTGTTGGAAAGCATAACGCGATAACCACAGATGTTGTGAACAGCGACATACCGTTACTTCTAAGCAAACCAGACATGAAACTTGAGTTCAACTTTACCTTCAGAATGACACAGCAAATATTCTTGGAACCAGAATTGATTTAGATAGTACAAAATGATAACATTGATGAAATGAACCAGATTGATCTGTCACATAAGCATAAGGTGAATAAGGACCGCTTCCTTACAGAGATGCTACTTACAGGGGTGCTACTGGTCAGCTAAACTGGGTCAGCACACAAACCAAACCGGACGTTGGCTTCGACAGTTTGCAACTCAGCATGAACACTAAGCATCCAAGGGTTCAGAATCTAATAGATACGAACAAAGCCATCAGAAAAGCAAAAATGAGGAAAAGTGGGATATTGTTCCAAAGCTTTGAGTTCCTTTGGGGACTTTCGTCTTGAAGTATTTTCTGATACATCATGCGCAAATTTATCTGTCGGTGTTTCTAGTGCAGCTGGTAGTATTGTCCTGTTAACGACTGGCGAAGGAGAGTCAAAGCGTTGTGTCCCTCTTGACTGGTCAGCGAAGAAAATTCGAAGAATAATTCATAGTACTATTGCAGCTGAAGCCATGGCAATTTTGGATAGTGTCATATCGGAACATAGTGTCATATCATTGCAACATATCGGTTATCGGCCGATATCTAAAAAACTGCCGATAGTTTACCGATATTTCTGTCACTGAAAATTGCATTTTTAAATGGGTATTTTTTATCACATGTAGCGATTATCTAAAATATCAAATGAAGGAAAAATCAAATACTTCGGGTGTCCAATAAGTTTTGAGATTTTTTTCTATCAAAAACAAATTTATTTCCAATGATCAAAAAATATATTACATATAAGTTACATATATTACATATTTTTACATTTATATCTTATATATTACATTTAAGTTACATATGAACATCCTACATCAACCACATAATGAAGAAATACAGACACGATCATCCGTCCGACCAGGCTATACGAAAGGAGACCCAAACGTATCGGAAGTGAAAGAGTATAGATGTGATCCCTCCGGCGATATATTCCATAAGCTTTCCCATGATACTTCAACAGGTTTCCCTCTTCTGCCACAAAGAAACCGAAAGCAGACCTGCCAACCTTGAAACATGAAAATCCGGGACAAATTTTATTACCGTATCTGCCCGCGTATAGGACGATACCATGTATAGGACGCAGTGGATATTTGACCCCAAAAGCGAAGGAACGACTGTGCGCCTGCGTATAGGACGCATCCTAATTTTAATCCTTAATTTCCACTATTTTTTATAGAAACGGTTTCATTAAGTTAAGTCATCTCCATTCAATTGCTACGATCGCAGTGTGTGCTGATTCATGACTCACTCATCCTGTCAGTCAAAAATATTGATATATTGATAAATATTGACAAATATTGCAAGTATGAAATGTTTATAGGGAATTTTTTATTTTTGATAAATGAATTATTTTTATAATGAATGTGTCCATGGATAAGACGCACCTGGGCTTTTAGGTCAACTTCTGAAGAAAAAAGTGCGTCCTATATGCTGGTATTTACGGTATTACCAAAATGGTCGAGTAGCAATCCCATTTCATCAGCTTTTCAACATTTATGATTTGGAATCAAAAGTAGAAAAATATCACTTATAAATGATAACAGCAAGGCAACTGTGGACCATAAAAAATGTTAAACTAAAGGTCTACAAGACTTGGCGAATTTTGTCGATTATGATGGCAAATGATCGAATGAATAAACATTTCGATATAGAGCAACTCTTGAAATCCTAATAGTTAAATCTGTCGTTGGTTAAATTCAGATTCCTACCCATAGGTTCGAGAAACCAAACTCTAAGATCAAGGCTACGGATGCTTTTATCTAGGATGCCGTGCAATGAATTCAAAAATCTGTTCAAATGTAAATCCTTTCTGACACGAGACTTTAGTGACATATCTGCCAGTATTACTATGTCTCGAATTCTGTGAGAAATTCCTCAAAGTACTTGGCTTTCTCATGTCCTGCAAATTTCACAACGAAAGCAACAAAATAAGCTGAAAAGATTTTATTGCTGTACACGCAACAACGCAAAACAATTAAACAAAATGCGATTTGTTTATTCTAATCAGAATGGAAGTAGTGAACATAAGTGGTAAATTACTTTAATAAAAGATAACAAAACTATTGAGATACATTTATCTGGACAAATCAAAGCATATACATATTTAACAAAATATTATATTTAATCTGAGGACAAAAAGTCTAAGAGGCTAAGAGAGTCTAAAAGTCTCCGGTGATCACTTCCTCAAAAAGTCTACTGTTGCCTTTTTGCACTTCGTTAAAACAGAATCAGTTAATTGTACACCGACTCCCATCTTATTTATCAGAAGCGCTTCGAGGGTAGGTACGGACATTGAAGCTCGGGATTCAGCCCTAACTTTTCTGACCATACTGAAAATTCGTTCTGAATCAGCATAACCGGGCTATATAATGATTAATAAAAGACATCAGTGTGAAAAGACAATGCCACTAAGAAATCCAAAAACTTCATCATCATGCATGTTTCCCGATCTTAGGATTGCGCGCGCAGCGCAAATTTTTGAAATATGCGTTCTTAAACAATCTAGAATCCATCTTAGGTTCATAAATTCAAAATCCGGGACAGAATTTTAACTTTTCCGGGACATCCGGGACAGTTGGCAGGTCTGCGAAAGAGCATCTCTCAATTACAAGATCTATATTCCGGTTTGATCCCCATCTCCCGAAGAAAATTAAAAGACTTGCAAGAAATAAATAAAGTTATTAATCCAGATTATCATTCTTTCTATGACAACCTTCCCTACAGTGTATAACAAATATCATGCTGTGTGTTCCATTTTGCTGAATACTCTGATACATGTAAGTAATGACATTTCAATCTTTTCATCATCGAATACTGCACTCCTGTTCTGGTTCTTTTTAAGTTAGTGAATTTTTACTCATTGTTCCGTGTAAGTTGCTTTGTATATGAAACATCAACATTTTCTGATGAATCATACATGTGCATGTACACAATTCCGCTAAAATAATCTCTTTTATTCATTGCGATAATTTATAGGCTTCGTGTATCGTATAGGTAGGTTGAAACTACAGTGAATTATGGCCAAAGGTATTATCTACGAGCAGAAGAAAGTAGCGTAATCAATAAGCAACAATTGAGCTGTGAGACTAAAGGTACTGCAACTCTACCCATATCATACCTGTAGAATTCAGGATAATGACAAACTACGAACCATGCATTCTGGATTAGTTGACTTCTGATAATTACCTCCTAGGGGATCATTATTCCATGGTTTTCAAGTTTTCAATAAACTTTCATGTACCTTTCAGATTAATGACTTACTTATTTTTTAATTAAGTCAACTTATTTCTTAGGCCTAATAGTGATAATGCGGTCCATGTAAAAAAAATTATGCGTCTATTTTCACCAAGCTATGGCAAAAATGCCTGCAAAGTAACAGAAAACTCAATAAAATGCTAATAAGAAAATGGCGTAACATACCATTGACGACGATTTTTTCAGAATGAAAATGGCGTATCTCATTTTTGCAACTTTTGTCAGAACAGATGCTTTTATTGGGAATAAAAGTTATATATTCGAAGTTGTGATGTTGTCCTCTATACAATGGTACTTGATTTGTCTTGATTATAGATTTTTTCAGAGAAAAACGGGTTTTCGTGATTTTCTCGAATCATGCTTTTTTGAGTTACGCCATTTTTGCACGATGACGATATACGAATGAGTTTATAGTCAACCCATCGACTTCGATGTGAATAGCCAAACGTTCATTTTGTAAGTTGCAACATTACTTATTTGCAAAGCTTCATCATTAGCGAAGCTACGACATAACCATCGCCTCAGAAATATCATTTAGAATCACATGAAAAAGAAACAAATTCATGTACTCATTACGTGTTTTATCCAGATGTGCAATCATGAGGGCTGCTTATCAAAAATAAAAACCGGATTGTCAAATCGGAATGGGCCCCCTTAAAGTAAAAAAGATTACGATCATTCGATATCCCACAATCCGATTAGTTTTGAAAGCTTACATGCAGAAGTTGGGTCTGTTGCAATAAAGATGCCAATGAATCCTCAGTCAGCAAAGTAAATAAATGGCATAATATTGCACTGATGCTTTTTCAATCATCAGTTTTTGCCAGGTGCGCTAGAATGCATGTCTCGAAAAACTACTATTTTCAAAAGAGCTGCTTTTGAAGGCTAGATAGAATGTATTACTGAGACTCCCCCCTCCCATAACGAAAAAATCAGCACATGTTTCAAAAATAAACTTCATTTCGTTCAAAAATTTTACATTCTAAATTAAAAGGCATTATTCTCGTGCAGCTCTCATTTTCTATTAATCATACCAAGACGTCACACGATACAAGATCTCGTCTTTAATGTGAAGATTTTTCATGAAGCCACTGGGAGATGCGGTTCAGCTGTTCAATGTTTGGAAGACTGCTTCTGCGGAGCGGTCTGGTCACAAGAAATACCTTAACACAAAATCCATGGATCAACGCAGTCTAAAAGCTTGGGCTGGTATTTCCTTATGAAGCGCAATTGAGCCATTTTTCTTTCGAGAAACTGACAATGAATGGTAAAAGCTTCCTTTCCATGCTGTATGAAGTGATAGCGAATGTCACTGAGGATAGGAGCATCTTCATGCAGGATGGAGTGGCAGCGCACTACTGCCGCCCGATCGTAAATTATTTCAACAATAATTTTCCTAAATCATGGATTGACCGTCATGACAGCCTATGGAATGGCTTCCGATATTACCACATTCAATGCCTTGTGACAGTTTCTTCGCTTCAGCACGGTAAGGAAATTGTGCATTGGAGTCATGGCAATCAGTTCATCCTATGCATTTGGATGAACTGGAAAACAAAATTTGCACCGTTTTTCAACAAATTGACGAGCGATTGTGTAGAGACATGCTCTTGCGCTGCTGACCGAAGAATTATATTGTGTTCGGGCAGATGGTGAGCAAGTAGAAGATTAACTGTCATAGAGGCAGTGATGAAAATTTTCAGCTGCCGCAGCGTACCAATTAATTGGGTCTAAAACTCTTGATTTCATCACTATTTCGATTAAAGCGATCGTGGTAATACGATTTCCGTCCGCGGATTTTTGAACATTCCTTTGCCACCAGTGACTTTAATTGTACTAAATTGTTAGCATTTTAATTATCACACAGACACCGTTTGGGAACTTGAATCTTGCTTTACAATAGGGGTAATTTCATGCAATGCGAAAGATCTGGAGCAAAAATAATGTACTTTATTTTGGAGTTTGCTAATTGTTAGCTTCAAAGTTTAAGCTTTATTATACAGCGTTGATCACATGCAATTTCTCCATGTGTTGATGAACATGTGAAAAGCACACAGTCCACGCAGCATTCATGAGCGACCATATTGGAAGATATAAAGACTGCAAACTCCTGAGACAGTTGGGAACTAAAGATATCTGTGATGAGCAAAAGAATATCTATGATAGCTTCAAACTTCTGGCGTATTGTCCGATATCTTCGTTGAGGATACACATCCTCCATTTCTAGTTCAGATGGTTCAGATAGTTCGAAATCGATTTCAGATCTGCCCAAATGTATTGCAGATATGATATAGATGAGTTGGAGATCTCCAGTTGAATTAAAGATCTTTTCAAAGTTGAAATTGTGACATATCTGAAATTCAGAGCTAGAGAAATCTGAAATCCATCTAATGTCTCAAATTCATTTGGAAAGATCTGAAATAGACTTGGAAAAGGTGCAGTTGGTTACAAAAGTTAACATACAGGAATGATAGAGAAGTTTTTGGACTTTGAATATTACATAGTCTTTTCAAACGACTTTAATAAGTCTTCAAAACAAAGGAAAAAACGTCAATCACCGAAAAAAAAAATTTCAAAATTTTCCATCGGAAAATTTTCCATTTGCATCACTACATAGAGGTACTAGTGTTGCCAGTGTTAACAACTGCTTTCTTTTTGAATCTAAACTAATTGCCATTTCAAAAAACTTTGAAATGATCAGTGAGAGAATAATTGATAGGAAAGTGACGTTGGGGCTCACTGTGGGATATCCTCTATATTAACAGAAAGAAAATTATATTATAAACAAAGTTCAAAAGTAAAGCATCATCCACCACGCTACACAAAAAAATTAATCCATGTCACACAGCATGAATTGACGACTAAAAACTATCGCACATTACAGACACCATGCTATTTAGTCTAAAATGATGCCCAGACCACGGAAGGATAAAGGCAAGAGATGAGAGAGATATTTGATTTAAGCCAATACGAGAAGTAGTGCACTGGAATTTTAGCCATGCAGTCAGTATGCTTGTAAATAATCAGTAACTCACATGCAGATAAATCTTCCTCCGAAATACAGAAATTTACAATTGATTAAATGCATGTAGTTGAAATCTCATTGTCTAGAGCTCGTTTTCAAAAATTGATATTTGCAAACAGGAATGCAAATAGCGCAAATGTGAGCTGCCGAATTTCCAAGCACATCCACATACTGATGGTTAGAGCGGTGAGATGCTGATTCCTTACAATAGGGCACATTGCAATGATGACGGCTAAGAAGCCAAAAACGTTTACAGTTCCGACTGAAAAGTGCTTGTAGTTCCGGCAATGATTCAAATAAAAACCATTCTCTCATCTCTTGTTTTTCAAACATAAGAAATGAAAAAACAATGACACTTAAAAAAATTTTAAACAAGGTTGTGAAAGCTACTTGATTAAAGCTCAGACGCCATGGCATAAGTAAACATGGCATCAATACGAAAGGTAATGCTAATCACTTATGCAGTTGATAGCAAGATTCATTCGTCACTTCCTTGTATTTCCGAAACTTATGGTAGATTTCTCTTTCATACTTTTCTTTTTCTAGCACGCCTCTTGAAAGGCGCATTTTGTAGAAATCAAAGGAATCAAAACTCCATACGAACGCAGTACAACTTTTTCGTCACGCATTCCAACCTAAAATCATTTCTTGGAACTGTAGAATGATCTTCTGATCAAGTGTTTCGCCGATTTTTAAAAAGCACCTGCTTTGAAATTCATTATTGTTTAAAATTGAAGGGCCACTTCACGAGCTTCACAATCTATAAGAAACCATCGCGATCCTAAAGGGCCCCACGATCTCAAGGGGTCCCCTCTCGATTTCAAAATGGCCCTATCAATTTTGCTCAAATGCACGCGTCATATTTCAAAGAAAAATTCCAGGAAAAATCTACCCAAAGGAGCTTGCACACCATAAAATTAACAATGACGAAAAAATTTGAAAAGTGGCGTGAAATTGGTTGAATTTTTATGGCGCAGGTGATTCTCAATAAAAAATACTAATATATGCATCAGACGGCTACATTATAATTATAAAAAAAGAACATATAATCGATCGTAACAAATTTAAAGCTTGCGGATTGAGGAGAACAAAATAGAGAAAGAGCTTAACAATAAATAGCGAAAAATTAACGACTTAACAATAAAATGTAACATTAACGGAATATCTGTAGTCACATTTCATTGCAAAGTCTTATATTTTTCGTTATTTGTTGTTATACTCTCTCTATTTTGTTCTCCTATTTGAACTGAAGCATTGCTGCGTGAATAAGTGGAAGACCAAGAGCCAGAAAGATGAACATAATGGTTGATGTGCTACATATGCATGAGAGTAATCACAATCAGTTTAAGAGAATGACAAAGAGAAGAATTGACCGAGGAAAGCTCATTGGCACACGACGTGCCGGAAAGAAAATATCGACATATTTAAAACCTACTTGAAATGTGTTTGAAAATATTCGATATTAGCCTAGGATCAGTCGGAACAAGCCTGGTGGCTAATTAGTTATATGTTCAGTACCATTTTGCGTCAGTAGATTCTGCCACACGGCAATCAAGTGTGTAATAGCATTAATCCTAGATTACGGCTCCTAGTTCCCCATACCACACGCTCAGAGTCCACCATTCCACACGACGTTAATGAGGGAGTTTACAGCTCATAGTTTGCCATTCCGCGCGTTAATAAAGGAGTTTACGGCTCCTAGTTCCTCATACCACATGACGTTAATGAGGGAATTTACAATTTCTAGTTCAACATACCGCGCAGCGTATGTGAGGGAATTCACAGCTACTAATTCACCATACTGTACGATTAGGAGTTCGACAACAGTTCATTGTTTACCATAACACGCAGTTCAATCTCATTCATGTTGTATACGTTATGATAGGACATTACAATCACTGAAATATTCTAAAAACAAAAAATTGTATGCGAATGAAGGTTATAATTGCAACAAATAAGTACAGATATGAAGAATAAAATCTGAAAAAATCGAACACACTTCAACAACTTGCAATTAGTGTTTAAATTAGTCTCAAAATTTCCAGGATAAAATTCATTTTCTAGGTGTTTTCCAGGGGCGCAGACACCCTGCCCCTTACAATCCTACAGGGCCCCTCACGATATCAAAAGGTCCCTTCACAATCTCAAAGGGCCTAGCGATCTCAAGAGGGGCCCCTCAAAATCGTCAAGGGCCACTCACCATCTCGAAATGGCCCCTGAAATGCTATAGGAAGCGGATTATTTGTTCCTTGGGAGCATTTTCCCACTACTTGGTTGAGTTTTTTTTAAAAAAGGCGGAATTCCGGTTAAAACCGGGTGGCAGGCCTGAATCATATTGGTTACTTCAATTAATATTCGAAGAAATTTATAGAAATGGTGGGCTCAAAAAAGTCATAATAGTTGCAGTTGAAATCAAGACATTATGCTCTTTTAACATACTAGCAAAAAAATCACAAAATGGCATTTCCCGGGCTCGCCACCACCGTTATACTCCGAAGTGAAGTGCTACTGAATCATTGTACGTACAAAACGGTAACCATATTCCTCACCTCAGGTTGTCCATCAAAATGCAATCCCACAGAATAATGTTTAGCCGTACCGTCATTGGTTGGCCACAGTCATCGTACCTTCGGAACCTCGCTTCGCAACCGTTGCTAGGAGATACCGGGTCGTGATTTTCTGTCCGAGGTCTCACTGTAAGTAAAGGAATTCGAAACACATAACTGGATTTTATGAACTGCGTCATGAGTAATTTTCTTGTTTGTTCAATAACAGAGTTCATTTAATGAAATCGAAACTGCACCCACATTCCAGATTCATTTCATACCTACTTCTTAATCTACAATATATACGTTGTCCATGGCAGGTAGTCATCCCCACAGAAATTTTCAGCAATATTTTATCTACCACATCTGATTAATTTCAATGAGAGGTTTCAATTCAAACCCAGGAAGTTGTACGCATCAGGTCAACTACCATGCTACATTCAATCACAGTTTCGGAAGTCCTTCGTTTGTAGAGTTCGATCTCCTGGTCTGTGAAATTGCAATTCCTGTTGTGAATTTAATATCATTTTATATACAATGTCATCTCATTTCCCAAACCACACTTATTCTTTTCGTGGTCATCAACAAATGAAAGCCTACAGCCTACAGAAAATGAAGGCCATGTAGATACTGGAAACGATGCAAAAATTTTGGTGTCCTTTCATTATTTTCAGAAATCGGCCACCTGTCCGGAGAAATATCACTCAAAATGCTTACGAATTAGTGAAACGCCTAGCATCTGTAAAAGCAAATGCATTTCAGTGTGTTACGGAACTATTCTCTGAAAATTTCATGCTGGTGAGCTAAATAATGGCCAAAATCCAGACCAGACAGCACCATCTGTTTCTACGCGTGCATCATCTCTTGAGTCCACTTATTTCTGTGTTGCTCAAATATCAAATTCGTAGCCCATCATATTTAATCAACCGTTATGGGTTTACATAGGTTGCATGCTTCGTATTTATGAGACTGACAATTTCGACTCACCGCATATGCCTCTTCTTTCAAACAACCGACAGTGGGATAACGCGGCATTAAATGCACAACTCAGATTTACATTTGGAAGACCGAGCGTTGCTAAATTCATCACCATTGCAAATCAATCTTCAACTCTGAAAAACAAACTGTGTAGAGGAAAGCGGAAATATTTCCTAAAAATCTTATGTATAAACGCTCCCACTACAATCCCAAGTGATCTAACCGTCTAATTATCAAAGCCGTATGCCTGTCAAATGATCCAAGTTTTTACAAAAGCTCACGAGCTCACGGTGACCTCTTTTATCATATTCGCGCCGGCCAATTCGCGTGCACTAAAACAATGCTTGTTCGGCATTATTTTTATTTTAAATAAAAAAAAATAATTTACAAGAATGAACCACAATATAGTTGTGATAATTCATCAATTTCTTTGACAAGCATGTAATTTTAGATAATAATGACAAAACATTAAAAAAGTTTCGCGCCAAAATTTGAATTGGCCCTCCTCTCATTTCGGTGACTTTGTTTATGTAATGATCTGCCGAAATGACTTGTACAGTAGCTCTGAAGGGTATCCAGTTGGCGTCATGAAAAATAAAATCCTATTTCTTTTGATAGTAGCATGACATTAAAATTATATCTCTGTGTCAATTTCATCATATCTGCGACAAAGCAGCCTTCCATCACTCATCACTGTTCCTTACAAATACCATGATGTCTAATATTTTTTTGGAGTCTGTTCCTTATGACTTCAATGTCATAATAACGACTTTTAGCAAATTATTTCACTTGGACAAAATTTGTGAGCAATTGAATTAATGGTGATTAAAGAAAGAGCTTAGTCAGCTGACAGTATAATTCTTAGATTATTTATATTAATAATACGTTTAGCTCATTTTAAGTGTGCTAAAAATCAAGTAGCTTTAAATAAATTCCTGGGAGAAAAAGTAAGAATTGCACCACTAAACTTACAGAAATTTCTACAAAACTTCACCAATATGCTTAATGGAAGTTCAAGACTAAATTGAAACCTTAATATCAAATCTTGCAATTTATTCCAACTACGCCTATTTTTTGACTTAAATTTCCTAGACTAATCATGTTTTCGATCGCACGGATTTGTAAAACGCAGGAAGCCGTGTTTTATGGTTGTTGTCTCCGTAGAGTTGATGGAAATAAAACCTGGTTTCAAGTGAATCATGATGTGATCGGCATATCTGGCTTTTGTCTTTTTAGAGAAAATGGAATAGCTTAATGATTCAGATTTTCAAATTACATATTTTCCTTTATTTCAATGACTTTCTTTTATTGAATTGTAAGGTAGGGGTCTTTAACTGAACTAATTTTATTGACTTTTACTGCACTACTTTTTAATTGCCTGTACTTTTCGCGGGAATTGTTTTTACTACCTGCTAGCAATGTTCAGGTGAGCAGAGTTTTCTTGTTATGATCTTGGTCGGGATTGCTTGTTCTAGCAATTCCGGTCAACATGGCAGAATGCAGTGATGAATTTATTGACGACGATGACATCTCTATTCTAGCGGAGGAGATTGTTTCCCGTGCACAACAGCTGCTAATTAAACCGGAGCCACGAGACTCTGAGGCCGCTGTTTCTTCACCCCGACGACAGCCGGGAGAATTACCCCGAACCAAATCGGGAGACTCGCCTCGACGGAAGCCGACCGTTAAGGAGATCGACCCACCGGCAAGCCCGTGGAGACACCCGCCTAGTATAGGCACCGCTTCACCTCGGCGACTGCGTGTACGCTGGGAGGACCAGGCCGACGACAACTCGCCCGGATCGACGCCCGCGCCCCGTTAATGGTAAGCGCTATAAAGACTACAGTAGCTCCTAGCGTAGAACCACAAGCAAGTTACACTGGTGGCAGCGGTGGGATTCACGCTAGAGACACGTCAACATGGTTGCGTGTTCCACTCAACGCATTTCCCGTATTTGACGGAGGTAATTTTTTTATTTACTATCAACGGATAAGTGCCGCTATGAATACTTATCCAGAGGCCGAGCGTTACCCTATTTTTGCCGCAAAATTAGGAGACAACGTTATCGAGTGTTTGTGTGTTTTTTTTCCTGGAGGTCTTGGTCACTGTTCTTTTGAGCAAGTTGTGCAGTGTCTACTGATGAAATACCGGGAACACTCAAAGCCACCGATAGACAGCAGCCTACCGAGAGAGCGGACAGGTAAGTACGAAAAATTGAGCATGACAAATGTACCAATTTTTCAGGGGGAATCTGGTGAAGATTTTGACATATGGTTTCGCCGAGTATCTATGTATTTGGATACCTATCCTCCACAGGAGAGAATTCATAGACTCTGTTCCCAGTTGGGAACAAAACCATTCGAGTTCGTGCAACATCGACCGGATGATGTGCTAAACAGTTTTGATATGCTTGTCGAGTCTCTGAGGAGGAAATACGTTATACCGATTAATATGTCGAGGGCGCAAGAACTTTTTTATTCCAGGTATCAAAGGAATTCTGAAGATTTGCAAGATTTTTGAGGGAGAATTACGGCGATTAGTAAGGATTGCCTTTCCGGCTCAACCTTCCTGGAAACAGGAGGAGGCTATTCTTCAAAGAATGCTTGCCGGCACTAGCAATGTCGAGCTCTCTCGACATTTCACGTTTAGCCACCCCTCTCGATTGAGCATCTCTATCACGCAGCAGATTTGATAAAACGGAATCGTTCTGCTCAATTCGGACTCGATGGTCGAAATAAGTAGGCCTACGGGAGGATCATTTCCACTGTCAGGGTCATCCTTCCGGAAAAATATGCCAGCTTATCGATCCGCAGATGTTCGCAGGAGCTTGTCTACTATCCGACAGCCTACTCCACCAAATTTGCCTGAAGTTACGGAGGAGCCCATCTCCTGTACGGGCACTACGACCTCCTACCCCTCCAAGACGCTCTTTTTCTGGAGAGGAGAGAACTAATGAAGAAGTAAAATGTTTCAAATGTGGAGAGAAAGGACATTTCATGAGGAACTGTCCATTTCGGGAAAATAGGTATTTAAACCACTGAGGCTGGAACACTCCGCGGACGGACGGACTGATTCCGCAGCCGGTGAGAAACCGTCTGATGTCACAATCCAGACCCCAAACTGTAACGTTATTCAACTGCTTTTAAATCATAAAACGCGTACCGCTATGTTAGATTCCGGAGCAGATCGTAGCGTGATTGATGTTGAAACGTGCCGAGAAACAGGCGTTTCGTACACCCGCAAGGAGATGCCAAAGTTTGACCAGCCTGACTGTTCCAAAGTCAAACCTATTGCAGAAGTTAACATACCCATAGAAGTCGCGGGCGAATGTTTCAACCAGACATTTATAGTCTGTGAAACGCCTCAGGAGTCCCATAATTATCGAACTGGATTTCATTATGTTATATGGAGGATGCGCTGACTGGGTAAGTAACACGTTTTATCTTTTCAATAGAGCAATCAGCACACCGATCCTGAGGAGAGTCGAAACATACCAGGTGAGTGTGCATCTAGTACAAGATACGGTAATTCCTCCCAAGAGTGTCGCATATCGTCTGGGGAAGTGCGCAGAATTTCCTATTCCTTCCTCAACTTACTCACCGCTCAGCGAGATCAGTTACCAGACGGTGTCCTCTTGGCAAATGCCGTATGCGAGCCCAGAGACAACCAAACCTGGCTTCAGCTAATGAACATTACTAATGCTGATGTCCGACTACCTGCCGGTCGCGAAATTGCAACTATAGAACCAATCGAGGTTTTGGCAGAGTCGGCGGATCAAACAGACCAAGTAAGTTTTGAAGCTTCACCTACAAATATAGAAGCAGCTATAACAGTTGGACGAGACAGACCTCAACACGGAGGAGAAAGAGGAGGCCGCCCAAGTGTTACGCTCCTATGAAGACGTATTTGTAGAGAAAGGTAAGAAATTGGGTCGCACAACTCTATTATATCATCAGATAGACACCGGACCCCACGCTCCAATCAAAATTCCGGGGCGCCGAGTACCGCCACACCAGAGGTCTGAGGTAGACACGATGCTAGATGACCTCATCAATGATGATGTAATTCGACCCAGTTACAGTCCCTGGTCAGCTCCCATTCTGGTAGTGAAAAAGAAAGACGGATCTCTTCGTTGTTGCGTTGACTTCAGGAAGCTGAATGAGATAACTGTCAAAGACGCATATCCCATACCTCGTATAGACGAGAGTATCGACGCTTTAAGTGGATCACGTTATTTCACAGTCCTAGACTTGAAGTCTGGTTATTTTCAGGTACCTCTGGACGAGCAGTCCAAAGAGAAAACTGCTTTCTCCACCCACCGCGGCCTATATGAATTTAACGTCCTCCCTATGGGGGTGACGAATGGTCCAGCTGTTTTTGCGCGTCTGATGAATAATGTACTCGCCGGTCTGACATGGTCAGCCTGCCTCGTTTACCTCGATGACACCATAGTCATGGGGAGGACATTTAAGGATCATTTGCTAAACCTGCAGGCTGTCCTGCAGAGATTCCGTGAAGCGAATTTGCAACTGAATCCTAAGAAATGCCAGTGGTTCAAATCTAAGGTTAAATACCTTGGACATGTAGTCTCTCGCAAGGGAGTTCACACAGACCCCTCTACCATTGAGAGAATAATCAACTGGCCCGTTCCTAAAACGCAAAAGGAGCTGAGGAGTTTCATAGGACTCTGCAGTTATTATCGTAGATTTATTCAAGGGTTTGCGAAAACTGCTGGGCACTTACATCGCCTCACTGGTAAAAATGTAAGATTTGTTTGGACAACCGAATGCCAAACCGCTTTCGAAGAACTCCGCTTCAAGCTCAGTAGTGCCCCAATATTAACATTACCTGATTTCTCAGAGAACGCAGGATCTTTTATCCTCGACACAGACGCTTCTGAAAAAGCCATCGGAGCTGTGCTGTCCCAAAAATGTCCTGATGGTCTCGAGCGAGTAGTAGCGTATGGGAGTCGCTGCCTGACAAAGCCAGAGCGCAATTACTGCGTTACACGCAAGGAAATGCTAGCCATGGTCTACTTCGTTCACGAGTTCCGTCCTTATCTGTTAGGCAAGCATTTCATTCTGAGGACAGACCATAGCGCTCTCACCTGGCTTATGTCATTCAAAGAGCCTACTGGACAGGTGGCACGCTGGATACAAAAATTGCAAGAATATCGATTCTCAATTGAATACCGGTCCAACCCTAAGCACACAAATGCCGATGCTCTATCCAGGCGGCCGCACAGGCGACACGGAGAATGCCCCTCTTGCGAACCGAATGCTGCGCAAATTTCGTTAATCCAGTGGCCATTCTCATTGACTGCAGGGGACCTCCTACAAGCACAACAAGCATACCTGCCGACGGCAGAGATAAGTGCCTGGATCACGGAGAGAAGACAACCCCCATCAAACGCCACATATCGCATTCAGCAAGATTACATCAAGCACTTTGACTATTTCAAAATTTTTGAAGGGCTCTTACATATCAAAAAGCCTGACGACACCGACTGGCGTCTAGTCCTCCCACCAGAGTGGAGAAATATTGCTATTCACCAGTATCATGACAATCCCACGGGAGGCCACAACGCTAAGGCCACTACGTACCAGAAAATTAAATCTCGGTTCTGGTGGCCAAAGATGAAAACGCAAATAAGCGAATGGGTTGACACCTGTGGAGTCTGTGGGCAATGCCGTGGTCCTAATCCAAAGACGGTAGCCCCACTACAACCCATTGAGTCAAGCGAGGCGTTCCACCGCATAGCGCTGGATATCGTCGGACCCCTTCCAACCACGCTGAAAGGAAATCGTTTCATCCTGGTTATGGTGGACATTTTCACCCGTTGGGCAGAGGCTGTGCCCTTACCACAGCACACTGCAAAACATGTGGGTAATGCAGTTCTCCACAGCTGGATCACCAGATACGGTGTTCCGAAGGAAATTTTGTCTGACCAGGGCAAAGAATTCGAGTCGGCAGTATTCCAGCACTTCTGCAAGGTGCTAGCAATTAAAAAGATCCGTTCTTCACCATACAGACCCTCTACTAACGGGGCGGTAGAGAGATTAAACCGCACGCTGAAAAATTTGCTGCTCACTCATGCTGCGCAAGATAGACGCAACTGGGACGACACCATCCATTATTGTATGTGGGTCTACAGATCGAATGTCCATCACTCCACGGGGTATTCCCCCTCTCGCCTAGCCATAGGTAGGGAGTTAAGGTTCCCGATGGACATTCTCTTCGATTCGGTATCCAGCGCCAACATAGAAGCTGAGAATTATGCTACGTGGATACAGGAGAGTCTGAAAGCAGCTGCCGACGGGGCTCGCAAAAACCTTTATCCTAGCTAAGCAACACCAGAAGACCCAATATGATCACCACGCTACGAAAGTGCCCACTTATAAAGTCGGGAATCTAGTATGGTACAGAAATAGGACTCCCGGACCTGGTAAGTCCGCAAAACTTTCAAGGCCATGGGATGGACCATACTTAGTGACACGAGTGCCAAGCCGGACCAACATAGAAATCCGCAACCCAGCGAGACCGGGAAGAACCCTTGTTGTGCATGTCAACGAAGTAAAGCCATGCCCTAGGAACGTCAGATTGAATTCAACTGACAAAAAGACAAGGAAGGTGCATTTCCAACCAGTTCCCGAGATCCGAACATTTACACCAGACTCCTCTCCTTACAATGTCGGACAGGACTAACACTGTTCCCCCTCCCTCAGTAGAGAGACCAACCGTCAACATCGACGAGCATTGCTTATACAGTGATGACGACAGCGAGTCTTCCTCAACGTCTGGAGACCCAATCGAGAATGAGGAAGTGATTTACCTAGACGAGCAAGACTCAGACCAGCCGTCGGATTCAGACGAGATAGGATTAGGAGAAAGTAATTGATATAAGCTCCGACCCTATCCTAGACTCGGACTTCGATTCCGACATCTGCATCTCTCACCTGTCATTCCAGTCAGACGAGGAGGAGGAGCAGTTGGTCGGAGCCATCAATTTTGGGGAGGGGAGGATCCCTCAGGATCTGCTGGAGTCCTGGAGGTACAGTGGTCAACCACTGCCTCCACAACACACGATTGCCCCCGCATCTCAAAGTCGCCTATCCAACCGGGAAGGGATGGATCAACTCGGTCGCCGAGGCCTCTTTTGGAAAGATCCTGACAAGTCTCCGCAGCCAATCAGAGACGTCCAGGCGGATCAAGGCCACCGAGGAGCGCTGGACCGGGTGGGTACGGTACCACCCCCAGCTACTGTCCAAGTTGCCGAGATGGCGTCAAACGCTTCTCCAGCTGCAACCGCGAGACCCGCAGCCAACGATCAAACCACGCTCCATCTTGCGACCACCACGGAGCGTGAGAGACGACCAGCCGTCGACCAACTCAAGCCTCGCGCAGGACACCATCGACCGGATGACATCCGAGATCACGAAGAATGTCCTCCAAGTCCTCAGGCCCAACCGCGAGAGTTCGCGAGACAGGGCAAGACCACCCAACCGCGGCAATTCGCGAGACAGGGTGAGGGATAGGATGCGGAAGGATATCCATCCTGCAATGAGGAGGATCCAAGCGCGGCAAATGGACGCAGAATCCATGAAAGACTCACGGACGAGGTCAAGATCTCCTGCAGCCCGAACCCGGCAACCGGTGGATGCAAGCCGAGACAGCCGCAAAATGACGCTGGTGGTTGGCGATTCCAACTTCACCCGCCTGCCTTTTACCGCTGCCCCATATCGCTCGATTGCGAGACCGGGCCTCCGAGCAGCGCAAGCTGCGAACACTGTACGCTAGTGCGATGTGCGCCGCAATGACGTTGCTGCAATCGTCGTGGGTGTAGGAGTAAATGACCGCTCGGCGAAAAGCATTGAGGAAGTCCGGGCCGGGTTCCGTTCCCTGAACGAGGAACTTCAGCGGAAGTTCTCCGGCATCCCGATGTTCTTCATCGACGCGCCCGCTGACAAATTCGGTCACGACCGGCGCATGAGAGATCGCCTTCACAGTATCAACAATGTAGGGGCATGCTTCTTTACCCCGATACACTTCAAGCCGTCCGTGGTGAACACGGGAGACCCGCACTACACTGCGGAGGAGCGCCACGCACTTGCGCGATACGCGGAGCGGATCATCCGCCCACGTCTACCCCGTGTGTAGACTGGCACCGCTCGCAGGAGCGAGACCTTCTTCGTGGAGGAGGGGATAGTGTAAGGTAGGGGTCTTTAACTGAACTAATTTTATTGACTTTTACTGCACTACTTTTTAATTGCCTGTACTTTTCGCGGGAATTGTTTTTACTACCTGCTAGCAATGTTCAGGTGAGCAGAGTTTTCTTGTTATGATCTTGGTCGGGATTGCTTGTTCTAGCAATTCCGGTCAACATGGCAGAATGCAGTGATGAATTTATTGACGACGATGACATCTCTATTCTAGCGGAGGAGATTGTTTCCCGTGCACAACAGCTGCTAATTAAACCGGAGCCACGAGACTCTGAGGCCGCTGTTTCTTCACCCCGACGACAGCCGGGAGAATTACCCCGAACCAAATCGGGAGACTCGCCTCGACGGAAGCCGACCGTTAAGGAGATCGACCCACCGGCAAGCCCGTGGAGACACCCGCCTAGTATAGGCACCGCTTCACCTCGGCGACTGCGTGTACGCTGGGAGGACCAGGCCGACGACAACTCGCCCGGATCGACGCCCCCGTTAATGGTAAGCGCTATAAAGACTACAGTAGCTCCTAGCGTAGAACCACAAGCAAGTTACAGAATCAAGTAATAAAGGCAAGGCATGGGCCAACCAGTGACTTGAAATATCAAAAAATGGTGGGCTCCTTTGATGGGGCTGCTGGGCCTAGAGGCCCACCGGTTACTATGTAAAAAAATGCCTGATACAGACAAAAAAAACAGTTACCTGTGGCAATTAAGTCAATCGGTATTTAAAAATTCTTTCTTAGTTGTTTTTATGACTAATTTATATGAATAATCGAAAACAACCAGTTTCGAAACATGTGCTGACGGACAAATGCCGAAAGCAATTTGGTGAGCAATACGCACAAAATATTTTAAAAAGATCTTTCGCAAGTCAAAGAAATCTCGAGTTGACCATCAACATAAATATACAACATGACATCAACAAAAAATAACATGTGACTTAAACGCTGTTTGACCGAGTCGTGCATCACGAGATGAATGAAGCATGTCAGCGCTTCGTTCTCATTAGTGGGAAACAAGGCTTTTCGGAATTAGGGAGATGCTTAGAGAAAAGGTCATGGAGGAAATGTGAAGATTCCATTCCAAGGAAAAACTTGAAGGCCTGATGTTGCCGGCGTGTTGACAACAAAGTCAGGCAGTTATCTTCGCATTCTTTCCCGCAAACAATGTGGTGACAGTAGCCTTGTATTTTTTCATCTTCGTTGCTGTTATGTTTGTTGAGTCCTATGAAAACTGTGTTGCAGCATTCAATGATGTCAACGATAAAAATCTGATATCACATCAAATCTCGCTCTGAGATAAACATTTTCAGTCTTCTAAGCAGAAATATGTTCATTAACTCTTTCTTGTAGATATAATTGACATGGTCATCCCATGACATTGATTCATAGATGGCACCAGGAACTTTTATGGTGTATGTAGGCTAATAGGGGAACTGCAACGAATAGAAACACTGTTTTCTAAAGGCAGTGATGTTGGTCATGTCAGCATTAAAAATCATTGCATTTTTTGTTGCACTAATCGTTTACGTGGAAAATAATTTCATCATGGACAATCGGATCAATGCTCGAGGTCATGTCTTTGTTTATAGGAATCACGGTCATAATGTCGTCCGCATATTTGACAGTCTTTGCCGTCTTGGTATACGAGTGAACTGACATGAAGGCCGAATAGATAGGGGATATCATATATCCTTGTGGGACACCGGGAGTAATAATTTTAACAGCTTGGGCAATCATCATCAAGGCGGACACACTGAGTACGTTTCAGTAGAAAGTTAGCGCACCACAAAATAAAGCGACGTAGGAGAATTGAGTCATTTAATGTTTTCATCAGTCATTCATGATGCAGAGAATCGAAGGCCTTGAGAAGGAAAACGTCTGAGATATCTTCTAACTCCAATTGCTGAGTGACAAATTCTTGCAAAAAAATTCGCGCATGAACTGTGGAGCAGTTTGGTCGGAGACCAAATTGACACTGTACATACGGACATAGGTCTTAATTCATCGAGGCATTTTTCCTTTTAGGCACGAAGTAGCGTTTTTTAAGTAAAGCGACCGATCAATTTGTATTCATTTTGTTGACCTGTGAATGGCCTTTCGGGAATGCGAAGCCTTCGCGCGCGACTTCAATTGAGTCTAGTATTGCACTTCACCTGAGTCAATGTATAAGCTTATACTCCTTAGTTTTGGTGGCTTAGCACATCGTCAGTGGGAGGGCGGACAGATCTTTTCTAAGCTGGAAACAGCCTCTTTAACCCTAAACAGGCCGAAGTCGGTCAAATTGACCGACCTCGTGTATTATTTGATAATTGTTGAAAATTGGCTCATTACAAGATTTGCCGCTGCGTGACTTATTAGGCTTATAGGTCTTTAGTTACTGAATCAGTTATGAAGTCTATGAATTATCGCATTCATAGATGCGCATGTGATCGATCGTCAAAAGAGTTTTGATTGCTTTTCATACTTGTTGCTGGTAGGTCATTGTTTCTGTATTTGCAAAATGTGAGAAAAGCTCGTGTACGGTAGATGCTGTTAATTTATTGTTTGGTAATAAAAAAGACGTTAGTGAAAGTGAGGAAGCAAGAGCTCAGATGACAACCTGGTTGGGGATAATGGAAACGTTGACAAAGCTTCCGGTTGAGGGGATGAGGGGTTTCGGTAGCGCGCGCGCGGAACCTGCGCGGATGGCGATCTCATAAGTGTTCTTTTATTTGGGATTATAAATTTACAGGAGATACCTTTTTTTTGAAGTACCGTTGACTTATTTCTTGTAATACAAACAAACATTATTTCTACTAGAACTACGACTTCGACTTAATTCAACATGATTCAACTATTGCGATATCGATTAGTATGTGGGTATGCCTATAGCTGAAAATGACTTTGATTTGATGTCCGAATTTTCTAACTAGTATTTGTGAGATTTATCGACTGGGATGCTTTGTTGGGGTGAAATAGTGTGTTTTCATTTACTTGTGATAATGGTAGCAACTTCCTGAAAACATAAGCGCGGAGCCTGTTATCGATGTGGTTGAGCTAAAATGGCTATTCGTGAAATCAAACGAAACAAATAGGTCGATTTATTTCTAAATTGGCTCACGTGCGCGGAAGTCATGGTATTACCAATTTCACTTCAGGGACGAAGTATTTCATTGTTTGAAGAGAGAAGTCGAGTAATGTAGCGCAGAACTCCTTGTCAGTCCATCCAATTGACAGGGCCTGCAATCCTTAATTGAAGTCTGATTTAAAACTTCATGTATATAATTTGATTTTTCCATTTTCTTGAAATGCTTACTGTTGTGTGTCATCCTAGGATAGGATGACAGATGATTCCTAGATAGGAATCCTAGGATAGTCAAAAGTTTGACGCGCCTTGAACGTTTAATGTCTGCCGGTGGGAACGCACCACCTGTCCTCTTAAGGACAAACCTTAAGTCTTATTAACTATAAGTTTATTAAAATTATGAAACATGTAGACGTCGTTATGGGAATGTCCCAGCTTCAATCACGTCTTATGTGACTGTTACGACGTTTTATATCAGCTCATATGCTTTAATCATCGTATAGACTATCACAATTATAGACGTTTTATTATTCATAATCATAACTTATAGTGTTGAGCATGAATACTCTGACGCATGAATATTCTAAAGCCTGTGAAATTTATCTTGCATACACTAGGTAATTTGTACACTATCCTTTTTATATTGTCTCTGCTGAGACAGATTTGCTTTTTATTTCTATAACATGTACATTTGCCATTTTTGATAATTATTTTGAATGTACTTTGCAGTTTGATCAGCGCATTTGGAATCAAATCTTTACAAAGAAATAAAAAATTCGGAAATGTCATCAAAATCAATCACAATTACACGATATATTTTAGCACGATCAAGAATACTGGACCATAAATTTATAAAACCTAGACCAGAATAGAAATAAGTTTCTGGCAACAAAAACTTTCCTTTTGTAAACATCTTCCATGAAAAAAATTACCAATCTACTGCCTAGTAGACGCTTTCCAGGAATAACGAATATATTCCCAAAAGTAAGTACTCGCGCATACAATTTCCCGTTATATCATAGGCTTGAGTTTAGACCTTCATTTATACTACCGTCATCGATGCACTGCCTGCGCGGATCAGGTCTCAAGGCCTGATGGCAACGCTGTGTCCGTGTAGACTGCTTAAAATGACTTTAAGGAAATTTGAAAGACAACGAATCATCGCATGCCTATTAGAATGAACCAAACATCATCTCCATCCAATTATTGAAATAGCATTTGAGAAAGTAACTAGCTCCGTTGGCATGTACTGTAGTAATGACGGCTATGATTGGAATGATCATCTAAGTACAGTGTAGGTAGTAAACCTTGTCGATGATATGAAGGAGGTAGGCTAAGCTATTACCAATAAAATGATAGTTTTGATTGAGAAGTGAAATATTCCCATCGCCACGATGAAAAGGCGCAGTGCCTTTTACATTGCCAGAATATGAAAAATGGGATAAATTGACAATGCATCATAGGAAACGGTGACGCTATGTTTGCGGCTACCGTGTCGAAAACGCATGACATTTGATTGATGTCAGTAATGATATGATCAATGAGCTGAACGAGAAGGTGAGTGCAGAGCGCATTTTTGTGACGATGTAATTTTTGATTGTTTCAGTGATGAGGTGGGCGATGGTTGGAAGGCACGATGTTGGCTCCAGAGAAGCAATGCAGAGGTAAGTCCTATTTTTCAGTCAAGATCACTTCCTAATGTAGATAGTGAAATTGCTCCAAGAAATCGAGACGAGCGAGTATATGATGAGCCTTATCATAGGAAGTGCCGACTGAAGTGCTAATGTTGTATAGCATATTGATCCTGATAAAGTAGATAATGATATTGATGCATGATTGATTTGGTGAATGGAAAGTGAAATAAGGTGTATTATTTTCAGTTGAATCGAAGGAATGCTATCCGTAATGGCAATGGAGTGTGCCTCGACGTCCAGGTCCCTGAGATGTATGGTAAGTTTGTCAAGAATAAGGGAATTTTAGTATGAATGAATGGGATTATTGAGAATGGTTGCAATTGAGTTGTGAATGAGCGCTACATCATTGATTTGAATTTTTTGGTTAAATGTTGATGACAAATGGTGTCTTTCAAAAAGTCAGCGAAAGTATTCGGGAAAGCATCATCAGTTGAGTGATGTTGCGATGCCGGTATCTCTGTCTTACTTAATAGAAGTGATGTTTGTGAACATTGATGTCGAACGAGCTTGTCAATATTGAGTATAATGAGTACAGTGAACCGTTGACACTGACAGACGTTGATGTTGATGCTTTAAGGTGTAATATCAAGAGAGTTAATTGAGCTGAAAGAATTGGAGCATAAAATGTGACGTGAGGCTTTGTATCGTACGAATCAGACAGCCACTACGAGTATGCCGCCTGACGCGTGACGTTTTCAGGCCGCAATTATTTTGAATGATGAAACTGATCTGCGACGGGCGGACTGATAAATTGATGAACGCGCAGATTCTGAATGATTGCCTTATCCTTTTTATCAAAGCTATTGTATGAGAGTGAATATGTGAGCTGGAATGTAAGCCATAGACATTCACCATTTCAGGGATGCTGTTGGTGTTGGTTGGTGCTACGTTCCTTGAAAGTGAAAGAGTAGAAGCTCCAGTCAGCTGGTGAGTTACAAGGAATGCTCGATCATGCATGTCCATGCGTGACTGCAGTTTTAGATGTAGCCTAGAGTATGGTAGGAGGATTTAGTTGGTTTATGAGGTATATCCACCATCTGGTCTATTGAATGTTGAGATATAATTTGAGGAAATAACTCGCTGCTTTGGGTCTATTCATGGGAAGGTTATTTTTATAGAAATAGTAAGAAATATTTATGGTTGTGATCAATTTGGAGTACATGGAAATAAATTGTTTTGTAGATGAATTGGAGATGATGGGTTTCGTTTTTAATGTTGAACCTGTTTATCGATATCTATAGAAAGTGTCCTGTCTGAAGATGCTTAATGCAACATAGCAATGTTTTGATGTGGGAGTGTCATTTGATGAGACATTTGGATAGCTGGTGTTTTAGAATAGGAATGTTTTAAGTATGGATGATGATTAAGTCTAGCATTCATGAATTTTGTTTATGAATGATATTTTGACTTGCCCTCTCTGAAATCGTTGTTGACTTGATGTTTTTTATGATTTGTAAATGAAGAGGCTTATTGATATTCGTTGTTTTGCAGACAAGAGGAAGAATGGCGGAATGATTTATTTAGAATGAATGAGTAAGTTTGATAATGAATTTGTTATTTTGTTGCCGACAGATGCAGATGTTTAGATTTGGTTGAAATGTTCGAGATAGATGCGATTGAGTGTGTGCGGAAGCTGTTTGCGGTGTGGTTTTAAAGTGTTGATTAGACAAAATTGCGAGGTTGTGTTGTAGCTGTTTAAGTATGAGGTTATGTATGTTGTTTGGTAAAAGAAGCTTTGTTTTCTTTTTGATAATTGACATAGGTCCATTGCAGCTATAAAGCCTACATTTAAATGCCAATGTCTAGCTCGTATGAGATCCGATTCTGCATACTAACGATGATTGTGACATAGCTAATCCTATGACATGTAGTACAATGAGGCATGGTGGTTGTAAACGTTGTCGATGATATGAAGGAGGTAGGCTAAGCTATTACCAATAAAATGATAGCTTTTGATTGAGAAGTGAAATATTCCCATCGCCACGATGAAAAGGCGCAGTGCCTTTTACATTGCCAGAATATGAAAAATGGGATAAATTGACAATGCATCATAGGAAACGGTGACGCTATGTTTGCGGCTACCGTGTCGAAAACGCATGACATTTGATTGATGTCAGTAATGACATGATCAATGAGCTGAACGAGAAAGTGAGTGCAGAGCGCATTTTTGTGACGATGTAATTTTTGATTGTTTCAGTGGTGAGGTGGGCGATGGTTGGAAGGCACGATGTTGGCTCCAGAGAAGCAATGCAGAGGTAAGTCCTATTTTTCAGTCAAGATCACTTCCTAATGTAGATAGTGAAATTGCTCCAAGAAATCGAGACGAGCGAGTATATGATGAGCCTTATCATAGGAAGTGCCGACTGAAGTGCTAATGTTGTATAGCATATTGATCCTGATAAAGTAGATAATGATATTGATGCATGATTGATTTGGTGAATGGAAAGTGAAATAAGGTGTATTATTTTCAGTTGAATCGAAGGAATGCTATCCGTAATGGCAATGGAGTGTGCCTCGACGTCCAGGTCCCTGAGATGTATGGTAAGTTTGTCAAGAATAAGGGAATTTTAGTATGAATGAATGGGATTATCGAGAATGGTTGCAATTGAGTTGTGAATGAGCGCTACATCATTGATTTGAATTTTTTGGTTAAATGTTGATGACAAATGGTGTCTTTCAAAAAGTCAGCGAAAGTATTCGGGAAAGCATCATCAGTTGAGTGATGTTGCGATGCCGGTATCTCTGTCTTACTTAATAGAAGTGATGTTTGTGAACATTGATGTCGAACGAGCTTGTCAATATTGAGTATAATGAGTACAGTGAACCGTTGACACTGACAGACGTTGATGTTGATGCTTTAAGGTGTAATATCAAGAGAGTTAATTGAGCTGAAAGAATTGGAGCATAAAATGTGACGTGAGGCTTTGTATCGTACGAATCAGACAGCCACTACGAGTATGCCGCCTGACGCGTGACGTTTTCAGGCCACAATTATTTTGAATGATGAAACTGATCTGCGACGGGCGGACTGATAAATTGATGAACGCGCAGATTCTGAATGATTGCTTTATCCTTTTTATCAAAGCTATTGTATGAGAGTGAATATGTGAGCTGGAATGTAAGCCATAGACATTCACCATTTCAGGGATGCTGTTGGTGTTGGTTGGTGCTACGTTCCTTGAAAGTGAAAGAGTAGAAGCTCCAGTCAGCTGGTGAGTTACAAGGAATGTTCGATCATGTATGTCCATGCGTGACTGCAGTTTTAGATGTAGCCTAGAGTATGGTAGGAGGATTTAGTTGGTTTATGAGGTATATCCACCATCTGGTCTATTGAATGTTGAGATATAATTTGAGGAAATAACTCGCTGCTTTGGTTCTATACGTGGGAAGGTTATTTTTATAGAAATAGTAAGAAATATTTATGGTTGTGATCAATTTGGAGTACATGGAAATAAATTGTTTTGTAGATGAATTGGAGATGATGGGTTTCGTTTTTAATGTTGAACCTGTTTATCGATATCTATAGAAAGTGTCCTGTCTGAAGATGCTTAATGCAACATAGCAATGTTTTGATGTGGGAGTGTCATTTGATGAGACATTTGGATAGCTGGTGTTTTAGAATAGGAATGTTTTAAGTATGGATGATGATTAAGTCTAGCATTCATGAATTTTGTTTATGAATGATATTTTGACTTGCCCTCTCTGAAATCGTTGTTGACTTGAAGTTTTTTATGATTTGTAAATGAAGAGGCTTATTGATATTCGTTGTTTTGCAGACAAGAGGAAGAATGGCGGAATGATTTATTTAGAATGAATGAGTAAGTTTGATAATGAATTTGTTATTTTGTTGCCGACAGATGCAGATGTTTAGATTTGGTTGAAATGTTCGAGATAGATGCGATTGAGTGTGTGCGGAAGCTGTTTGCGGTGTGGTTTTAAAGTGTTGATTAGACAAAATTGCGAGGTTGTGTTGTAGCTGTTTAAGTATGAGGTTATGTATGTTGTTTGGTAAAAGAAGCTTTGTTTTCTTTTTGATAATTGACATAGGTCCATTGCAGCTATAAAGCCTACATTTAAATGCCAATGTCTAGCTCGTATGAGATCCGATTCTGCATACTAACGATGATTGTGACATAGCTAATCCTATGACATGTAGTACAATGAGGCATGGTGGTTGTAAACGTTGTCGATGATATGAAGGAGGTAGGCTAAGCTATTACCAATAAAATGATAGCTTTTGATTGAGAAGTGAAATATTCCCATCGCCACGATGAAAAGGCGCAGTGCCTTTTACATTGCCAGAATATGAAAAATGGGATAAATTGACAATGCATCATAGGAAACGGTGACGCTATGTTTGCGGCTACCGTGTCGAAAACGCATGACATTTGATTGATGTCAGTAATGACATGATCAATGAGCTGAACGAGAAAGTGAGTGCAGAGCGCATTTTTGTGACGATATAATTTTTGATTGTTTCAGTGTGTTCTAACTTGGCCCTTACTATATGTTCGAGTGTGTGGGAGAGAGAGAGAGAACAACCAGGCTTGTGCTGAGACCGACAAGCAAGTTAAGTTTATTAGCAACGCCAGCGGCTTTAAGTGACTTGACACCTTAAACATGTAATAGCAGCTGGCGGCGTGTAACATGACCAGAGATACATAACGAGCAGAGATAAAGGAGAGGCAATTACATGCAGCTGTTCTGTTTATCACACTACAACATCTCCCTTCCTGAAGAGAGCTAGCACAAGAAAGTTAAACGTAGCTGTTTGACCGAGGAGTCATCTCGAGTCGATGAGGCTTGGCGGACAGTCTGCCAAAGCGAGTTCGTCCCTCGCGATGAGCGCGCGCACGGGACTCACTCGGAGGCCCTGCCAATGTATGTGCAGATTGAGATGACGGCGCGTTCCCATTCGCAGGCAGCACGACACCTCTTTTGCGAAGAAATCGCCGATTTCGCCCTAGAATTCGCCCGCTCGGCAGCTTGATGAGATAATCACGATGATTACCTATCTCAACGATAGCACCATATCTCTCCCACCGTTTGGACGAAGGATCCTGCAGCACCACGGGATCACCAACCTTGAGGGGCGCCAGGGACTTCGAGCGAGTATTGTACTCCTCTACTACCTGATCGCGCTTAGAGCTCGCCTTCTTCTCCAGTTCGTCTGCGGTTTTCTGCCATTTCTCGTCGAATGCACGCCGGTGTGCAGGCAGCAGATCGCGGATTGGATGGCCGAACAGAAGCTGGGCAGGAGAAGATCCCGTGTAGCGAGGCGTATTGCAGTATTGTAGGACACCCCGAGGTACTTTGTCCATGTGCACAGAGTTGTTGACACAGCAGCCCCGAACTATCTTCTTCAAGGCCTTTACAGAGGCCTCAGCAGCACCATTGCTCTGAGGGTAGTGCGGTGATGAGATGACGTGTTGAACTCCCCAACTTTTCAAGAAAGAAGTAAGGGCAGTAGCAGTAAATTGGGGCCCGCCATCAGTATAAAGTCTCTCGGGAACAGATTTCTCGCAGAAGCGAGATCGGAGCGCAGAAATAAGATCGCGAGCAGTTGCATGGACTCCAAAACAGTTGAGGCTATGCCATCCAGAGTACTCGTCTACGTAAACAAGGTATTGTTTGCCACCGAACGTGAAAAAGTCAGCGTGAACCGCTTCAAAGGCTCGTGTAGCCCGCATGCGTTCGAGCATGGGCTCCTTTTGCTGGGATGGCAACGCTTGTTGGCAAGGACGACAGGACAAGACCACCTTCTCGATGTCGAAGGTCAGTCGAGGCCAATAGAATGATACAGTGGCTCGCTCACGCATCTTTGAAATGCCCTGGTGAGACAGCAGCATGTCCTCGAGGATTCGAGCCCGGAGTTTTTGAGGAATGACGATTCGGCAACCGTACATCACGATGTCGTCTTCAATCGACAGTCGATTTCTCACATTCCAAAAGGGTCGTACGGACTCAGGCAGCTGAGATCGGTGATCAGGAAACCCGCAGCGAACAGTGTCAAGGAGGAACTGATAATTCTCATCGGCTCTTGCAGAGGCCTGAATTGTAGGTAGGTCGATCGGAGTCGAGTCAACAGAGGCAGAGAGGGAGTTCAGGAACAAATCTTCACCGAGTTCATCAGCAGTAGTAGGCTCACTTATGGGGGCTCGAGACAAAGCATTAGCAGTCTTGTTCTCCGAAGTCGAGATCCATGAAGCAGAGAATGAGTAGGGATCGAGTTTCTCTCGCAGACGCTGGAGACGACGATTCTCGATCTGATCAAGAGTGTATTTGTTCAGAATTGGTATTAGGGGTCTGTGATCGGTCACGATCTCGAACTGGGGCAGTCCTTCGAGCATCAGTCGACACTTGATGACGGTCCAAACGATGGCAAGCATTTCGAGCTCGATCATAGCGTACCTGGACTCAGCGCTGCTCAGACAGCGCGACCCAGCACGTACCACACACCACGTACCACCTTCTTGCTGCTGCTTGAGAACATATCCGATGCCGTGAATCCTCGACGCGTCAGTGAAAAGAGCAGTCTTGCGCTTTGGAGAATAGTAGGCCATGAACGGAGCAGTACAGAGAGCATTCTTCGTGAGCACGAACTGAGATTGGTGGGCGTCGGTCCAAAGAAATTCGTTAGCCTCTCTGAGAAGAGGACGAAGAGGTTCCATCAGTTTCGCCAGCTGATCGGAAAATGAGGAGAGTTGATTGACCAGCCCGAACCAGGACCGCAAGTCGGTTCGGCTCTTCGGCTCCGGAAAATCGCGGATCGCTCGGAGTAAGTCGTCGTCAACCGTATATCCAGTCTGGTTGACCTTGAACCCGGCGAAGGTCACTTCAGGCTGTGCGAAATGAAATTTGTCTTTGTTCAGAGTAACGCCCTGCTCACGACACTTAGTGAGAAATGCACTCACATTCTTCTGATGCTGCTCAAGGGTAGCATCAGCGATGATGACATCATCGACCACATGGTAAGTGTTCTGTAGCTCACTGATGAGTTCGGAGACGCGACGATTGTAGTGCTCGCAGATCGAAGATAGGCCGAAGGGTGCGCGCTTGTATTTGTAGCGACCAAAAGTAGTGATGAAAGTAGTGAGATGTCGCGTGGACTCGGCAAGAGGAATCTGATAGTAGCCTTTTACTGCATCCACTGTCGTAAAAAATTTAGCAGTCTGTGGAAGGCTCGTTACCACTTCCAACGGAGTGGGAGATTGCCACCGTTCTCGAACAACGTACTTGTTGAGATTTTTTAGATCCACGCACAGACGGACCGATCCAGATTTCTTTTTTTGCACAGTGATGGGGGCGCACCATTCTGTAAGCTCGATCACACGCTCAATAATACCTTGAGACTCAAGAGAATCGAGTTCTGTCTTTAACTTGTCTTTGAGTGGCTCAGCGACGCGGCGAACGTGGTTGACGCAGTAAGGCTGAGCGCCATCTTTGAGAACAATGCGGAAGGGATCACCTTTCATTACCGATATCCGATCGGTAAATACATCGGCATACTCCTGCAGCAGAGAGTCCTTGGAGCAGGTTGAGACCTGAGATACCGATGCCACGTGTTGTTTCGGGAAGTCCTCCGGAATGAGTTTGAGAGCCCGACATGCCTTGCGAGACAGTAGAGGTGTCTCCAAGATGTCTATCACGTAAACGCGAGTAGACACCGCTACAGCTCCAAGAGTGAGAACAGCATCGAAGTATCCGGCAGAGTCGAGTCGCTGGCGACCAGCGTGTTTAGGGCGCAAGAAAGACCGTTTGAGCTTCGGTCTTCTCGCCAAGGCTGAAGACGGAACAGCAGTGATATCCGATCCAGTGTCAGGAAGCATTCGAAGATTGCCGACATTGACGCGGCCAGACTGAACAGTTACCTCGACGAGAGATTCAGGAGACGACACAGACGCGATCAGACACCCCAACAGGTTAGCAGACTTGTCCTTAGCAGGACACTTGGCAGCAAAGTGGTTCTTGCCACCACACTGAGTGCACGACTTTCCGTAGGCTGGACAACGCTCCTTACGTAACTCGTGTGTCCGCCCGCAGAATTTGCACTCGCCCGCTCTCTCAGTCTCTCTCTTCTTCTTCTTATCGTCCTTGTACGACGAGGTCTTCTTCCGTAGAACGTTCAGGGAAGCAGAAGAAGTAACAGCAGACTCGTCAGCCTCACAAATGTCTTTGAGCTTCTCCAGGATCAAGTTGCTGCCGACCGACAGCAGATTCTCAATCGTGCTAGCATCACGCAGTCCAGTGGTGACCCGATCACGGAGTTGCAAAGCTTCGCAACTCGTGCAGCATCGCGCAAAGTTACATCGGGCAGCTAGCTCGCGGAGAGAAAGAATATAGCTGGCAAACGACTCGCCCTCACGTTGAGTACGTTTCCAAAACTCGCGACGTTCAAATACTTCGTTTGTAGTCCCGACGATGTGATCTTCGAGCGCAGAGAGTACGGAGTCCAAGGATTTGCGGTCAATCACAGGCAAGTGATTCACGATGCGGAGAGTTTCTTTGCTGACAGAAAGATAGAAGGCCTGAAGTCGATTTTCTTCACGCTTATCAGTGTCACTGATCGCAGAGATCCCACTGAGGCACTCGAATCCCGTCCACATTGATCGCCATTCGCGGTACAGATGGGACTCGGATTCAATATCGAAGGAAGGAGCCATTTTAAAGTCTATTCGCGACGTCATGTTCTAACTTGGCCCTTACTATATGTTCGAGTGTGTGGGAGAGAGAGAGAACAACCAGGCTTGTGCTGAGACCGACAAGCAAGTTAAGTTTATTAGCAACGCCAGCGGCTTTAAGTGACTTGACACCTTAAACATGTAATAGCAGCTGGCGGCGTGTAACATGACCAGAGATACATAACGAGCAGAGATAAAGGAGAGGCAATTACATGCAGCTGTTCTGTTTATCACACTACAACACAGTGGTGAGGTGGGCGATGGTTGGAAGGCACGATGTTGGCTCCAGAGAAGCAATGCAGAGGTAAGTCCTATTTTTCAGTCAAGATCACTTCCTAATATAGATAGTGAAATTGCTCCAAGAAATCGAGACGAGCGAGTATATGATGAGCCTTATCATAGGAAGTGCCGACTGAAGTGCTAATGTTGTATAGCATATTGATCCTGATAAAGTAGATAATGATATTGATGCATGATTGATTTGGTGAATGGAAAGTGAAACCAAGTGCATTATTTTCAGTTGAATCGAAGGAATGCTATCCGTAATGGCAATGGAGTGTGCCTCGACGTCCAGGTCCCTGAGATGTATGGTAAGTTTGTCAAGAATAAGGGAATTTTAGTATGAATGAATGGGATTATTGAGAATGGTTGCAATTGAGTTGTGAATGATCACTATATCATTGATTTGAATTTTTTGGTGAAATGCTGATGACAAATGGTGTCTTTCAAAAAGTCAGCGAAAGTATTCGGGAAAGCATCATCAGTTGAGTGATGTTGCGATGCCGGTATCTCTGTCTTACTTAATAGAAGTGATGTTTGTGAACATTGATGTCGAACGAGCTTGTCGATATTGAGTATAATGAGTACAGTGAACCGTTGACACTGACAGACGTTGATGTTGATGCTTTAAGGTGTAATATCAAGAGAGTTAATTGAGCTGAAAGAATTGGAGCATAAAATGTGACGTGAGGCTTTGTATCGTACGAATCAGACAGCCACTTTACGAGTATGCCGCCTGACGCGTGACGTTTTCAGGCCACAATTATTTTGAATGATGAAACTGATCTGCGACGGGCGGACTGATAAATTGATGAACGCGCAGATTCTGAATGATTGCTTTATCCTTTTTATCAAAGCTATTGTATGAGAGTGAATATGTGAGCTGGAATGTAAGCCATAGACATTCACCATTTCAGGGATGCTGTTGGTGTTGGTTGGTGCTACGTTCCTTGAAAGTGAAAGAGTAGAAGCTCCAGTCAGCTGGTGAGTTACAAGGAATGTTCGATCATGTATGTCCATGCGTGACTGCAGTTTTAGATGTAGCCTAGAGTATGGTAGGAGGATTTAGTTGGTTTATGAGGTATATCCACGTGTGTGAAGTTAGCGGAACCACTCAGCGGAACCATTTTTTATTATAGCTTAATTCTATTCGAAACAGCTGCTAGTTTGTCAATTTCAGTCTCCTGATTACGAATCTGAGCTCAGATTTCACAAATTCACAGTCGCTTTTGAGAAATTCAAGTTTAAAGATAAAAGTGGTCCCGCTGTGAAGTTAGCGGAACCATCCCGCGGAACCAATTGCTGAGTCTCGCTGATTGACGCAGTAAATCAATTTCTTTTGGTCACTACCCGATCAATTTTGTTGTGCTGATCACGAATATGTGCCTCATCTTTCAAAACAATGCAGATTTCACCCGGAAATCTGAATTTCACTTTTTCTGCAAGCTGATTGTGAAGTTAGCAGAACCATTTTTCAAAACAAAGAATTTCTCAGCGAAATCCATCCTCTCCTACTAATTTGAAGCTCCTAATCACAAATCTGTAATCAGATTTGCAAAACTCGTCCGCATTGCAAAGATATTCCTCTATCTGGTTCCGCTGTGAAGTGCCCGGAACCACCTACTGGCATTAAAATTTCAAGTTCTAATTTTTGCACAGAATCACTGCAATAGACATACCAAGAGAATGGAATTGCTTCACTGATCACGGTTTGCCGTCCGATTTCACGGGAGAATAAGTACTTGCCGAGAAAAATTGATTCTACGGTTTTCAAGGATTTCATCGGAATCTCAGCAAATGCAGCATCTCAGCATCGGAATCTTTGTAATGCGGGCGAGTTTTGCAAATCTGATTACAGATTTGTGATTAGGAGCTTCAAATTAGTAGGAGAGGATGGATTTTGCTAAGAAATTCTTTGTTTTGAAAAATGGTTCCGCTAACTTCACAATCAGCTTGCAGAAAAAGTGAAATTCAGATTTCCGGGTGAAATCTGCATTGTTTTGAAAGATGAGGCACATATTCGTGATCAGCACAACAAAATTGATCGGGTAGTGACCAAAAGAAATTGATTTACTGCGTCAATCAGCGAGACTCAGCAATTGGTTCTGCTAACTTCACAGCGGACCCAGATAGAGGAATATCTTTGCAATGCGGACGAGTTTTGCAAATCTGATTACAGATTTGTGATTAGGAGCTTCAAATTAGTAGGAGAGTATGGATTTCGTGGAGAAATTCTTTGTATTGAAAAATGGTTCCGCTAACTTCACAATCAGCTTGCAGAAAAGTCCATGAAAACCGTAAAATCCATTTTTCTCGGCAAGTACTTATTCTCCCGTGAAATCGGACGGCAAACCGTGATCAGTGAATCAATTCCATTCTCTTGGTATGTCTATTGCAGTGATTCTGTGCAAAAATTAGAACTTGAAATTTTAATGCCAGTAGGTGGTTCCGGGCACTTCACAGCGGACCCAGATTGAGGAATATCTTTGCAATGCGGGCGAGTTTTGCAAATCTGATTACAGATTTGTGATTAGGAGCTTCAAATTAGTAGGAGAGGATGGATTTTGCTGAGAAATTCTTTGTATTGATAAAAATGGTTCCGCTAACTTCACAATCAGCTTGCAGAAAAAGTGAAATTCAGATTTCCGGGTGAAATCTGCATTGTTTTGAAAGATGAGGCACGTATTCGTGATCAGCACAACAAAATTGATCGGGTAGTGACCAAAAGAAATTGATTTACTGCGTCAATCAGCGAGACTCAGCAATTGGTTCGACGAGATGGTTCCGCTAACTTCACAGCGGGACCACTTTTATCTTTAAACTTGAATTTCTCAAAAGCGACTGTGAATTTGTGAAATTTGAGTTCAGATTCCTAATCAGGAGACTGAAATTGACAAACTAGCAGCTGTTTCGAATAGAATTAAGCTATAATAAAAAATGGTTCCGCTGAGTGGTTCCGCTAACTTCACACACGTGGTATATCCACCATCTGGTCTATTGAATGTTGAGATATAATTTGAGGAAATAACTCGCTGCTTTGGGTCTATTCATGGGAAGGTTATTTTTATAGAAATAGTAAGAAATATTTATGGTTGTGATCAATTTGGAGTACATGGAAATAAATTGTTTTGTAGATGAAGTGGAGATGATGGGTTTCGTTTTTAATGTTGAACCTGTTTATCGATATCTATAGAAAGTGTCCTGTCTGAAGATGCTTAATGCAACATAGCAATGTTTTGATGTGGGAGTATCATTTGATGAGACATTTGGATAGCTGGTGTTTTAGAAAAGGAATGTTTTAAGTATGGATGATGATTAAGTCTAGCATTCATGAATTTTGTTTATGAATGATATTTTGACTTGCCCTCTCTGAAATCGTTGTTGACTTGATGTTTTTTATGATTAGTAAATGAAGAGGCTTATTGATATTCGTTGTTTTGCAGACAAGAGGAAGAATGGCGGAATGATTTATTTAGAATGAATGAGTAAGTTTGATATTGAATTTGTTATTTTGTTGCCGACAGATGTAGATGTTTAGATTTGGTTGAAATGTTCGAGATAGATGCGATTGAGTGTGTGCGGAAGCTGTTTGCGGTGTGGTTTTAAAGTGTTGATTAGACAAAATTGCGAGGTTGTGTTGTAGCTGTTTAAGTATGAGGTTATGTATGTTGTTTGGTAAAAGAAGCTTTGTTTTCTTTTTGATAATTGACATAGGTCCATTGCAACTACAAAGCCTACATTTAAATGCCAATGTCTAGCTCGTATGAGATCCGATTCTGCATACTAACGATGATTGTGACATAGCTAATCCTATGACATGTAGTACAATGAGGCATGGTGGTTGTAAACGTTGTCGATGATATGAAGGAGGTAGGCTAAGCTATTACCAATAAAATGATAGCTTTTGATTGAGAAGTGAAATATTCCCATCGCCACGATGAAAAGGCGCAGTGCCTTTTACATTGCCAGAATATGAAAAATGGGATAAATTGACAATGCGTCATAGGAAACGGTGACGCTATGTTTGCGGCTACCGTGTCGAAAACGCATGACATTTGATTGATGTCAGTAATGACATGATCAATGAGCTGAACGAGAAAGTGAGTGCAGAGCGCATTTTTTTGACGATATAATTTTTGATTGTTTCAGTGGTGAGGTGGGCGATGGTTGGAAGGCACGATGTTGGCTCCAGAGAAGCAATGCAGAGGTAAGTCCTATTTTTCAGTCAAGATCACTTCCTAATGTAGATAGTGAAATTGCTCCAAGAAATCGAGACGAGCGAGTATATGATGAGCCTTATCATAGGAAGTGCCGACTGAAGTGCTAATGTTGTATAGCATATTGATCCTGATAAAGCAGATAATGATATTGATGCATGAGTGATTTGGTGAATGGAAAGTGAAATAAGGTGTATTATTTTCAGTTGAATCGAAGGAAAGCTGTCCGTAATGGCAATGGAGTGTGCCTCGACGTCCAGGTCCCTGAGATGTATGGTAAGTTTGTCAAGAATAAGGGAATTTTAGTATGAATGAATGGGATTATTGAGAATGGTTGCAATTGAGTTGTGAATGAGCGCTACATCATTGATTTGAATTTTTTGGTTAAATGCTGATGACAAATGGTGTCTTTCAAAAAGTCAGCGAAAGTATTCGGGAAAGCATCATCAGTTGAGTGATGTTGCGATGCCGGTATCTCTGTCTTACTTAATAGAAGTGATGTTTGTGAACATTGATGTCGAACGAGCTTGTCAATATTGAGTATAATGAGTACAGTGAACCGTTGACACTGACAGGCGTTGATGTTGATGCTTTAAGGTGTAATATCAAGAGAGTTAATTGAGCTGAAAGAATTGGAGCATAAAATGTGACGTAAGGCTTTGTATCGTACGAATCAGACAGCCACTACGAGTATGCCGCCTGACGCGTGACGTTTTCAGGCCGCAATTATTTTGAATGATGAAACTGATCTGCGACGGGCGGACTGATAAATTGATGAACGCGCAGATTCTGAATGATTGCTTTATCCTTTTTATCAAAGCTATTGTATGAGAGTGAATATGTGAGCTGGAATGTAAGCCATAGACATTCACCATTTCAGGGATGCTGTTGGTGTTGGTTGGTGCTACGTTCCTTGAAAGTGGAAGAGTAGAAGCTCCAGTCAGCTGGTGAGTTACAAGGAATGCTCGATCATGTATGTCCATGCGTGACTGCAGTTTTAGATGTAGCCTAGAGTATGGTAGGAGGATTTAGTTGGTTTATGAGGTATATCCACCATCTGGTTTATTGAATGTTGAGATATAATTTGAGGAAATAACTCGCTGCTTTGGGTCTATTCATGGGAAGGTTATTTTTATAGAAATAGTAAGAAATATTTATGGTTGTGATCAATTTGGAGTACATGGAAATAAATTGTTTTGTAGATGAAGTGGAGATGATGGGTTTCGTTTTTAATGTTGAACCTGTTTATCGATATCTATAGAAAGTGTCCTGTCCTCTCACTCAACCTGCGGCCTCAAAGCGGTGAAAGGGTCAAAACGGAGTCGCAATAAGGCTTTGTCGTCTGAAGCTCATGCTTCTTTGGGTTCTACCTTGTCGGAAAGGTTTATTGTCGGCGGTTTGTGACCGTGCTCCGGCTAACTAGCAGGCTCTGGAATATTATTTTTATTTTACTGGTCATTGAATTTATTTATGTTTGATTAATTTTTCACTCTTTTTCTCCACGTTTGTTTATTTTAAATGTGTGGTAGGCTTCGGCCGTCCCAATTAACACCACTCCCTGGTTTGCGAGATATGAACAGTCATCAGATGTTTCATGTTGTTGAATCAGGTTTTTGGGCATGGCACTTATTTGGCTCATTTGTGATCGAACTTCCTTCCACTGCTCTCTTTCGCACTTCCCCATTTGTTGCAGGTTAAGGTGTGACAGATCCAACGTATTCACGGCATACGGGCGTCAGGTAGTTCGAGGGTCCCGAACCCACTGGTAATGCTTTGGGAGGCAGGCCCGGTCAACTGCTCGAAAAAAGGCGGTACAGTTCCACTGCCACGGAATGCGTGGGTAGCTTTACTGAGGGGTTTAGCCCGTGTAGCTGTATCCGGTTCCTCTGTGGCCTACCTGACTTGTACCCATTGTTACGGCAAAGGGGTTCTCA
This sequence comes from Prostheceraeus crozeri, assembly GCA_907163375.1. Classification (NCBI taxonomy): domain Eukaryota; kingdom Metazoa; phylum Platyhelminthes; order Polycladida; family Euryleptidae; genus Prostheceraeus; species Prostheceraeus crozeri. The sequence goes on from CAJQUW010003546.1 coordinate 131,734, forward strand.
TTTGGGTTTCTTCAAGCTTTTGCGACATGAACTGTGCCTATAAGTGTCTTTTTTTGCGTATTATTTATTGCAGCTTTGTTGCTATTATTTACGTTTTTCTGATGCCTTCCAAAGTTTCTTGTATCACTTTGTTGTACAGTATAATTTTCGTTTATTTGATTGATATTCTATGCGAAATTATGAAAATGAGAAAGACACACAAGAAACGTAGTCAAGCCGTCAAGCTCAAAACCCCTCTCAGGATCAGCTTCAGCAACGTAAGAGGACTGAGGTCCAATTACGACGACATCAACATCTTCCTGCAAGGTAAGTCACCAGATCTTCTGGCCCTGTCGGAAACCAGGTTAGATCCCAGTGTGTCATCAAGCGACGTTACTCCTGATGGATACATATTTCACCGGATGGATAAAGCACCTTGTCATGGTCTTGGAGTCTATGCCAAGACAAGCCTTCCCTTGAGAAGGCTTTGTAGATCAGAGGATCCAAGGCATGAGTATCTTGCCTTCATTGCGCCGCTGCAGAAGACTACTCTTCTTCTATTTTTCCTATACCGCTCTCCATCAACTAATGCGGATATTTTCAATGTTCTTTCTGACAAGATCGATTCTCTTCTACAAGAGTATCCCAGCGCTGAAGTTGCCGTTTTTGGTGACTTCAACGTGCACAATGTTGACTGGCTTGTGCACTCACGCACCACCGATCTCTCCGGTCAGGCAGCCCAGGATTTCGCTGTCTCTCACAACCTTAGTCAAATTGTCACTTGTCCTACCAGAGTGCCTGACCGAGCTGGGGATACTGGATATCTCCTTGACCTGTTTCTCACCTCAAATCCAACTTATTTTTCACACAACGTTACTTCTCCCCTCAGCACGTCTGATCACTGTGTTATCACAGTTTCTGGCAAACAAGTTTGCTCCACACCGTTTGCACCCTTCCATAGAACAGTTTATCAATTCTCCAAAGCAGACTGGTGTGGCTTCCGCACTTTTCTTAGTCAAGTTCAAGCTGAGAATTTGATTCTGAGCGAGAACGTCCACAAGTCGGCGCAAGAACTGACAGAGTGGCTTCAGATAGGGATGTTGGCCTACATCCCTCACCGTACTTTCCAAATGAAGCCTCACTCACAACCTTGGTTTACACCAGAATGTGCAGCTGCAAGTTGCCAGCGTGACCACTTTTTCCATAAGTATAAGCGTGACAGTAGCGCTGGCAATCTTGAATTGTACAAAACCGCACGTAGACATTGCAAGGAAACCATACATCAGGCCAAAAGCCGTTACGCTTTGTATGTACGGAAATCCATTGCTACCCAAAAGCTTGGCTCTAAGGACTTCTGGAGGATTTACAACAGTGTCACCAATAGGAACAAATCCTCCATCCCAGCACTCCGTCATGCCGAAGTCAGTACTTCTATGGCGACAACCTCAGCAGACAAAGCCGAGCTTCTTTGCAAAGAGTTTGCGAAGAATTCGTCATTAGACGATGGAGGTAGAATTCCACCTCCAATTCCCATGCGTACTGATGAGACAGTTAGTCCTCCTTCAGTCACAGTCCGAAACGTCAAAAAGATCATCGCCGGTCTCGATAGCTCTAAGTCTAGTGGACCAGACGGCATCCCGGTTTCGGTCTTCAAGCATCTCTCACCTGAGCTTTCTCCACTTTTATCTAAACTGTTCAGTAGATGTGTATCCACCGGTGAGTTTCCCTCTTGTTGGAAAGTAGCTTCCGTGGTTCCAGTTTCAAAGAAAGGTTCTGACTCATCTCTTCCATCTAGTTACCGTCCTATCAGCCTGCTTCCAATTGCTGGCAAGATTTTTGAAGCAGTGATTAACCAACACATTGTTAACTTCCTTGAAACTCAGAACCTTCTATCAGAAGAACAGTATGGCTTCAGGCACTCTCGATCAACTGCAGATCTTCTTTCATATGTCACTGAACATGTGAGTCGTGTCCTTGACAGACAAGGTGAGACGAGATCAGTTGCCTTGGATATTTCCAAGGCATTCGATAAAGTCTGGCATCAGGGACTCCTTATGAAGCTAAAGTCCTATGGAGTTGCTGATCAACTCCACAAACTTCTTGCTTCTTTCCTTAGTGACAGGCAGATATCTGTCGTCTTAGATGGCCAAAAGTCTTCCACCAAGTTTGTCAATGCAGGAGTTCCTCAAGGGTCAATTTTGGGACCCACTCTTTTTCTGCTGTACATCAACGACCTCCCAGACTGCCTAGTGAGTAAATTGGTGATGTATGCAGATGACACAACACTCTTCAATTCCAATGAGCGACTCGGTAAAAACACTCAGCAACGTCAGCAGTTATGCGACGTTCTTAATGAAGACTTACGCAGGGTCTCAGAATGGGGCGCCAATTGGCTTGTTTCCTTCAATCCTTCAAAAACTCAGAGTATTCTGCACTCACGACTTAAAGGAGATGATGATCATAGCATTAAGATGTCAGATAATAGGATCAGAGAACAAGATTCCATCTCCTTCCTTGGATTAGCGGTTACGAAAGACTTGTCATGGAAACCGTACATCCAATCCATTAGCAAGCAGGCAGCTCAACGCATTGGTAGTCTCTATCGTGCCAGCAGCTATCTTCCACCACAGACTGTCTGCTATCTTTACAAGTCCACTATTCGTCCTCTGATGGAGTATTGTTGTCATCTGTGGGCAGGCGCCCCACAAACGCATCTTAACCTCCTTGAACGGGTTGAGAAACGTGTCAAGAATCTCATGGGTGAAAAACTTGCTAGCAAGTTGCAGCCGCTCTCCGTCAGACGGGATGTTGCTTCACTCAGTCTCTTCTACAGGTACTATTTCGGTAGAAGCAGCTCTGCAGTAAATGAGTGCGTACCCAAACCTAAGATCTTCTCCAGAAGCACACGCAGAGCTAATGCACTCACATGCTATAATGTGAGCTTAGAACGCGCACGTACTGTGAGTCGCTCGAAAAGCTTTTTTGTTCGCACGGCACAGCTTTGGAATCAGCTTCCCAAGACCACTTTCCCTGACCAATACAATCTTGATACTTTCAAGAGGCGTGCGAATAGGTTTCTGATGGGGGCAGCTTAATCAGATTATAAGATCTGTTTTTTTTCTTTTATTTATTTACAGTAATACAATTTATTAGTTTTTCATTGAGTAACCCCTAGCTTCGTTCATGGCTCATAGCTGTGCTAGGGGTGAAAATTCAGTAAAAAAAAATGTTTTGATGTGGGAGTATCATTTGATGAGACATTTGGATAGCTGGTGTTTTAGAATAGGAATGTTTTAAGTATGGATGATGATTAAGTCTAGCATTCATGAATTTTGTTTATGAATGATATTTTGACTTGCCCTCTCTGAAATCGTTGTTGACTTGATGTTTTTTATGATTAGTAAATGAAGAGGCTTATTGATATTCGTTGTTTTGCAGACAAGAGGAAGAATGGCGGAATGATTTATTTAGAATGAATGAGTAAGTTTGATATTGAATTTGTTATTTTGTTGCCGACAGATGCAGATGTTTAGATTTGGTTGAAATGTTCGAGATAGATGCGATTTAGTATGTGCGGAAGCTGTTTACGGTGTGGTTTTAAAGTGTTGATTAGACAAAATTGCGAGGTTGTGTTGTAGCTGTTTAAGTATGAGGTTATGTATGTTGTTTGGTAAAAGAAGCTTTGTTTTCTTTTTGATAATTGACAAAGGTACATTGCAATTACAAGCCTACATTTAAATGCCAATGTCTAGCTCGTATGAGATCCGATTCTGCATACTAACGATGATTGTGACATAGCTAATCCTATGACATGTAGTACAATGAGGCATGGTGGTTGTAAACGTTGTCGATGATATGAAGGAGGTAGGCTAAGCTATTACCAATAAAATGATAGCTTTTGATTGAGAAGTGAAATATTCCCATCGCCACGATGAAAAGGCGCAGTGCCTTTTACATTGCCAGAATATGAAAAATGGGATAAATTGACAATGCGTCATAGGAAACGGTGACGCTATGTTTGCGGCTACCGTGTCGAAAACGCATGACATTTGATTGATGTCAGTAATGACATGATCAATGAGCTGAACGAGAAAGTGAGTGCAGAGCGCATTTTTGTGACGATGTAATTTTTGATTGTTTCAGTGGTGAGGTGTGCGATGGTTGGAAGGCACGATGTTGGCTCCAGAGAAGCAATGCAGAGGTAAGTCCTATTTTTCAGTCAAGATCACTTACTAATGTAGATAGTGAAATTGCTCCAAGAAATCGAGACGAGCGAGTATATGATGAGCCTTATCATAGGAAGTGCCGACTGAAGTGCTAATGTTGTATAGCATATTGATCCTGATAAAGCAGATAATGATATTGATGCATGATTGATTTGGTAAATGGAAAGTGAAATAAGGTGTATTATTTTCAGTTGAATCGAAGGAAAGCTGTCCGTAATGGCAATGGAGTGTGGCTCGACGTCCAGGTCCCTGAGATGTATGGTAAGTTTGTCAAGAATAAGGGAATTTTAGTATGAATGAATGGGATTATTGAGAATGGTTGCAATTGAGTTGTGAATGAGCGCTACATCATTGATTTGAATTTGTTGGTTAAATGTTGATGACAAATGGTGTCTTTCAAAAAGTCAGCGAAAGTTTTCGTGAAAGCATCATCAGTTGAGTGATGTTGCGATGCCGGTATCTCTGTCTTACTTAATAGAAGTGATGTTTGTGAACATTGATGTCGAACGAGCTTGTCAATATTGAGTATAATGAGTACAGTGAACCGTTGACACTGACAGACGTTGATGTTGATGCTTTAAGGTGTAATATCAAGAGAGTTAATTGAGCTGAAAGAATTGGAGCATAAAATGTGACGTGAGGCTTTGTATCGTACGAATCAGACAGTCACTTTACGAGTATGCCGCCTGACGCGTGACGTTTTCAGGCCACAATTATTTTGAATGATGAAACTGATCTGCGACGGGCGGACTGATAAATTGATGAACGCGCAGATTCTGAATGATTGCTTTATCCTTTTTATCAAAGCTGTTGTATGAGAGTGAATATGTGAGCTGGAATGTAAGCCATAGACATTCACCATTTCAGGGATGCTGTTGGTGTTGGTTGGTGCTACGTTCCTTGAAAGTGAAAGAGTAGAAGCTCCAGTCAGCTGGTGAGTTACAAGGAATGCTCGATCATGTATGTCCATGCGTGACTGCAGTTTTAGATGTAGCCTAGAGTATGGTAGGAGGATTTAGTTGGTTTATGAGGTATATCCACCATCTGGTCTATTGAATGTTGAGATATAATTTGAGGAAATAACTCGCTGCTTTGGTTCTATACGTGGGAAGGTTATTTTTATAGAAATAGTAAGAAATATTTATGGTTGTGATCAATTTGGAGTACATGGAAATAAATTGTTTTGTAGATGGAGTGGAGATGATGGGTTTCGTTTTCAATGTTGAACCTGTTTATCGATATCTATAGAAAGTGTCCTGTCTGAAGATGCTTAATGCAACATAGCAATGTTTTGATGTGGGAGTATCATTTGATGAGACATTTGGATAGCTGGTGTTTTAGAATAGGAATGTTTTAAGTATGGATGATGATTAAGTCTAGCATTCATGAATTTTGTTTATGAATGATATTTTGACTTGCCCTCTCTGAAATCGTTGTTGACTTGATGTTTTTTATGATTAGTAAATGAAGAGGCTTATTGATATTCGTTGTTTTGCAGACAAGAGGAAGAAGGGCGGAATGATTTATTTAGAATGAATGAGTAAGTTTGATATTGAATTTGTTATTTTGTTGCCGACAGATGTAGATATTTAGATTTGATTGAAATGTTCGAGATAGATGCGATTGAGTGTGTGCGGAAGCTGTTTGCGGTGTGGTTTTAAAGTGTTGATTAGACAAAATTGCGAGGTTGTGTTGTAGCTGTTTAAGTATGAGGTTATGTATGTTGTTTGGTAAAAGAAGCTTTGTTTTCTTTTTGATAATTGACAAAGGTACATTGCAACTACAAGCCTACATTTAAATGCCAATGTCTAGCTCGTATGAGATCCGATTCTGCATACTAACGATGATTGTGACATAGCTAATCCTATGACATGTAGTACAATGAGGCATGGTGGTTGTAAACGTTGTCGATGATATGAAGGAGGTAGGCTAAGCTATTACCAATAAAATGATAGCTTTTGATTGAGAAGTGAAATATTCCCATCGCCACGATGAAAAGGCGCAGTGCCTTTTACATTGCCAGAATATGAAAAATGGGATAAATTGACAATGCGTCATAGGAAACGGTGACGCTATGTTTGCGGCTACCGTGTCGAAAACGCATGACATTTGATTGATGTCAGTAATGACATGATCAATGAGCTGAACGAGAAAGTGAGTGCAGAGCGCATTTTTGTGACGATATAATTTTTGATTGTTTCAGTGGTGAGGTGTGCGATGGTTGGAAGGCACGATGTTGGCTCCAGAGAAGCAATGCAGAGGTAAGTCCTATTTTTCAGTCAAGATCACTTCCTAATGTAGATAGTGAAATTGCTCCAAGAAATCGAGACGAGCGAGTATATGATGAGCCTTATCATAGGAAGTGCCGACTGAAGTGCTAATGTTGTATAGCATATTGATCCTGATAAAGTAGATAATGATATTGATGCATGATTGATTTGGTAAATGGAAAGTGAAATAAGGTGTATTATTTTCAGTTGAATCGAAGGAATGCTATCCGTAATGGCAATGGAGTGTGCCTCGACGTCCAGGTCCCTGAGATGTATGGTAAGTTTGTCAAGAATAAGGGAATTTTAGTATGAATGAATGGGATTATTGAGAATGGTTGCAATTGAGTTGTGAATGATCACTATATCATTGATTTGAATTTTTTGGTGAAATGCTGATGACAAATGGTGTCTTTCAAAAAGTCAGCGAAAGTATTCGGGAAAGCATCATCAGTTGAGTGATGTTGCGATGCCGGTATATCTGTCTTACTTAATAGAAGTGATGTTTGTGAACATTGATGTCGAACGAGCTTGTCAATATTGAGTATAATGAGTACAGTGAACCGTTGACACTGACAGACGTTGAGGTTGATGCTTTAAGGTGTAATATCAAGAGAGTTAATTGAGCTGAAAGAATTGGAGCATAAAATGTGACGTGAGGCTTTGTATCGTACGAATCAGACAGTCACTTTACGAGTATGCCGCCTGACGCGTGACGTTTTCAGGCCACAATTATTTTGAATGATGAAACTGATCTGCGACGGGCGGACTGATAAATTGATGAACGCGCAGATTCTGAATGATTGCTTTATCCTTTTTATCAAAGCTGTTGTATGAGAGTGAATATGTGAGCTGGAATGTAAGCCATAGACATTCACCATTTCAGGGATGCTGTTGGTGTTGGTTGGTGCTACGTTCCTTGAAAGTGAAAGAGTAGAAGCTCCAGTCAGCTGGTGAGTTACAAGGAATGTTCGATCATGTATGTCCATGCGTGACTGCAGTTTTAGATGTAGCCTAGAGTATGGTAGGAGGATTTAGTTGGTTTGTGAGGTATATCCACCATCTGGTCTATTGAATGTTGAGATATAATTTGAGGAAATAACTCGCTGCTTTGGTTCTATACGTGGGAAGGTTATTTTTATAGAAATAGTAAGAAATATTTATGGTTGTGATCAATTTGGAGTACATGGAAATAAATTGTTTTGTAGATGAAGTGGAGATGATGGGTTTCGTTTTTAATGTTGAACCTGTTTATCGATATCTATAGAAAGTGTCCTGTCTGAAGATGCTTAATGCAACATAGCAATGTTTTGATGTGGGAGTGTCATTTGATGAGACATTTGGATAGCTGGTGTTTTAGAATAGGAATGTTTTAAGTATGGATGATGATTAAGTCTAGCATTCATGAATTTTGTTTATGAATGATATTTTGACTTGCCCTCTCTGAAATCGTTGTTGACTTGATGTTTTTTATGATTAGTAAATGAAGAGGCTTATTGATATTCGTTGTTTTGCAGACAAGAGGAAGAGAAAGGTAACTGGATGAGAGTTGTGTGGAAGAAGGGCGGAATGATATATTTAGAATGAATGAGTAAGTTTGATATTGAATTTGTGATTTTGTTGCCGACAGATGCAGATGTTTAGATTTGGTTGAAATGTTCGAGATAGATGCGATTGAGTGTGTGTGGAAGCTGTTTGCGGTGTGGTTTTAAAGTGTTGATTAGACAAAATTGCGAGGTTGTGTTGTAGCTGTTTAAGTATGAGGTTATGTATGTTGTTTGGTAAAAGAAGCTTTTTCTTTTTGATAATTGACATAGGTCCATTGCAACTACAAAGCCTACATTTAAATGCCAATGTCTAGCTCGTATGAGATCCGATTCTGCATACTAACGATGATTGTGACATAGCTAATCCTATGACATGTAGTACAATGAGGCATGGTGGTTGTAAACGTTGTCGATGATATGAAGGAGGTAGGCTAAGCTATTACCAATAAAATGATAGCTTTTGATTGAGAAGTGAAATATTCCCATCGCCACGATGAAAAGGCGCAGTGCCTTTTACATTGCCAGAATATGAAAAATGGGATAAATTGACAATGCGTCATAGGAAACGGTGACGCTATGTTTGCGGCTACCGTGTCGAAAACGCATGACATTTGATTGATGTCAGTAATGACATGATCAATGAGCTGAACGAGAAAGTGAGTGCAGAGCGCATTTTTGTGACGATGTAATTTTTGATTGTTTCAGTGATGAGGTGGGCGATGGTTGGAAGGCACGTTGTTGGCTCCAGAGAAGCAATGCAGAGGTAAGTCCTATTTTTCAGTCAAGATCACTTCCTAATGTAGATAGTGAAATTGCTCCAAGAAATCGAGACGAGCGAGTATATGATGAGCCTTATCATAGGAAGTGCCGACTGAAGTGCTAATGTTGTATAGCATATTGATCCTGATAAAGTAGATAATGATATTGATGCATGATTGATTTGGTGAATGGAAAGTGAAATAAGGTGTATTATTTTCAGTTGAATCGAAGGAAAGCTGTCCGTAATGGCAATGGAGTGTGCCTCGACGTCCAGGTCCCTGAGATGTATGGTAAGTTTGTCAAGAATAAGGGAATTTTAGTATGAATGAATGGGATTATTGAGAATGGTTGCAATTGAGTTGTGAATGATTACTATATCATTGATTTGAATTTTTTGGTTAAATGCTGATGACAAATGGTGTCTTTCAAAAAGTCAGCGAAATTATTCGGGAAAGCATCATCAGTTGAGTGATGTTGCGATGCCGGTATCTCTGTCTTACTTAATAGAAGTGATGTTTGTGAACATTGATGTCGAACGAGCTTGTCAATATTGAGTATAATGAGTACAGTGAACCGTTGACACTGACAGGCGTTGATGTTGATGCTTTAAGGTGTAATATCAAGAGAGTTAATTGAGCTGAAAGAATTGGAGCATAAAATGTGACGTAAGGCTTTGTATCGTACGAATCAGACAGCCACTACGAGTATGCCGCCTGACGCGTGACGTTTTCAGGCCGCAATTATTTTGAATGATGAAACTGATCTGCGACGGGCGGACTGATAAATTGATGAACGCGCAGATTCTGAATGATTGCTTTATCCTTTTTATCAAAGCTATTGTATGAGAGTGAATATGTGAGCTGGAATGTAAGCCATAGACATTCACCATTTCAGGGATGCTGTTGGTGTTGGTTGGTGCTACGTTCCTTGAAAGTGAAAGAGTAGAAGCTCCAGTCAGCTGGTGAGTTACAAGGAATGCTCGATCATGTATGTCCATGCGTGACTGCAGTTTTAGATGTAGCCTAGAGTATGGTAGGAGGATTTAGTTGGTTTATGAGGTATATCCACCATCTGGTTTATTGAATGTTGAGATATAATTTGAGGAAATAACTCGCTGCTTTGGGTCTATACGTGGGAAGGTTATTTTTATAGAAATAGTAAGAAATATTTATGGTTGTGATCAATTTGGAGTACATGGAAATAAATTGTTTTGTAGATGAAGTGGAGATGATGGGTTTCGTTTTTAATGTTGAACCTGTTTATCGATATCTATAGAAAGTGTCCTGTCTGAAGATGCTTAATGCAACATAGCAATGTTTTGATGTGGGAGTGTCATTTGATGAGACATTTGGATAGCTGGTGTTTTAGAATAGGAATGCTTTAAGTATGGATGATGATTAAGTCTAGGATTCATGAATTTTGTTTATGAATGATATTTTGACTTGCCCTCTCTGAAATCGTTGTTGACTTGATGTTTTTTATGATTAGTAAATGAAGAGGCTTATTGATATTCGTTGTTTTGCAGACAAGAGGAAGAGAAAGGTAACTGGATGAGAGTTGTGTGGAAGAAGGGCGGAATGATATATTTAGAATGAATAAGTTTGATATTGAATTTGTGATTTTGTTGCCGACAGATGCAGATGTTTAGATTTGGTTGAAATGTTCGAGATAGATGCGATTGAGTGTGTGTGGAAGCTGTTTGCGGTGTGGTTTTAAAGTGTTGATTAGACAAAATTGCGAGGTTGTGTTGTAGCTGTTTAAGTATGAGGTTATGTATGTTGTTTGGTAAAAGAAGCTTTGTTTTCTTTTTGATAATTGACATAGGTCCATTGCAACTACAAAGCCTACATTTAAATGCCAATGTCTAGCTCGTATGAGATCCGATTCTGCATACTAACGATGATTGTGACATAGCTAATCCTATGACATGTAGTACAATGAGGCATGGTGGTTGTAAACGTTGTCGATGATATGAAGGAGGTAGGCAAAGCTATTACCAATAAAATGATAGCTTTTGATTGAGAAGTGAAATATTCCCATCGCCACGATGAAAAGGCGCAGTGCCTTTTACATTGCCAGAATATGAAAAATGGGATAAATTGACAATGCGTCATAGGAAACGGTGACGCTATGTTTGCGGCTACCGTGTCGAAAACGCATGACATTTGATTGATGTCAGTAATGACATGATCAATGAGCTGAACGAGAAAGTGAGTGCAGAGCGCATTTTTGTGACGATGTAATTTTTGATTGTTTCAGTGGTGAGGTGTGCGATGGTTGGAAGGCACGTTGTTGGCTCCAGAGAAGCAATGCAGAGGTAAGTCCTATTTTTCAGTCAAGATCACTTCCTAATGTAGATAGTGAAATTGCTCCAAGAAATCGAGACGAGCGAGTATATGATGAGCCTTATCATAGGAAGTGCCGACTGAAGTGCTAATGTTGTATAGCATATTGATCCTGATAAAGCAGATAATGATATTGATGCATGATTGATTTGGTAAATGGAAAGTGAAATAAGGTGTATTATTTTCAGTTGAATCGAAGGAAAGCTGTCCGTAATGGCAATGGAGTGTGCCTCGACGTCCAGGTCCCTGAGATGTATGGTAAGTTTGTCAAGAATAAGGGAATTTTAGTATGAATGAATGGGATTATTGAGAATGGTTGCAATTGAGTTGTGAATGAGTGCTACATCATTGATTTGAATTTTTTGGTTAAATGTTGATGACAAATGGTGTCTTTCAAAAAGTCAGCGAAAGTATTCGGGAAAGCATCATCAGTTGAGTGATGTTGCGATGCCGGTATCTCTGTCTTACTTAATAGAAGTGATGTTTGTGAACATTGATGTCGAACGAGCTTGTCAATATTGAGTATAATGAGTACAGTGAACCGTTGACACTGACAGACGTTGATGTTGATGCTTTAAGGTGTAATATCAAGAGAGTTAATTGAGCTGAAAGAATTGGAGCATAAAATGTGACGTAAGGCTTTGTATCGTACGAATCAGACAGCCACTACGAGTATGCCGCCTGACGCGTGACGTTTTCAGGCCGCAATTATTTTGAATGATGAAACTGATCTGCGACGGGCGGACTGATAAATTGATGAACGCGCAGATTCTGAATGATTGCTTTATCCTTTTTATCAAAGCTATTGTATGAGAGTGAATATGTGAGCTGGAATGTAAGCCATAGACATTCACCATTTCAGGGATGCTGTTGGTGTTGGTTGGTGCTACGTTCCTTGAAAGTGAAAGAGTAGAAGCTCCAGTCAGCTGGTGAGTTACAAGGAATGCTCGATCATGTATGTCCATGCGTGACTGCAGTTTTAGATGTAGCCTAGAGTATGGTAGGAGGATTTAGTTGGTTTATGAGGTATATCCACCATCTGGTTTATTGAATGTTGAGATATAATTTGAGGAAATAACTCGCTGCTTTGGGTCTATACGTGGGAAGGTTATTTTTATAGAAATAGTAAGAAATATTTATGGTTGTGATCAATTTGGAGTACATGGAAATAAATTGTTTTGTAGATGAAGTGGAGATGATGGGTTTCGTTTTTAATGTTGAACCTGTTTATCGATATCTATAGAAAGTGTCCTGTCTGAAGATGCTTAATGCAACATAGCAATGTTTTGATGTGGGAGTATCATTTGATGAGACATTTGGATAGCTGGTGTTTTAGAAAAGGAATGTTTTAAGTATGGATGATGATTAAGTCTAGCATTCATGAATTTTGTTTATGAATGATATTTTGACTTGCCCTCTCTGAAATCGTTGTTGACTTGATGTTTTTATGATTAGTAAATGAAGAGGCTTATTGATATTCGTTGTTTTGCAGACAAGAGGAAGAATGGCGGAATGATTTATTTAGAATGAATGATTAAGTTTGATATTGAATTTGTTATTTTGTTGCCGACAGATGTAGATGTTCAGATTTGGTTGAAATGTTCGAGATAGATGCGATTGAGTGTGTGTGGAAGCTGTTTGCGGTGTGGTTTTAAAGTGTTGATTAGACAAAATTGCGAGGTTGTGTTGTAGCTGTTTAAGTATGAGGTTATGTATGTTGTTTGGTAAAAGAAGCTTTGTTTTCTTTTTGATAATTGACATAGGTCCATTGCAACTACAAAGCCTACATTTAAATGCCAATGTCTAGCTCGTATGAGATCCGATTCTGCATACTAACGATGATTGTGACATAGCTAATCGTATGACATGTAAAACAATGAGGCATGGTGGTTGTAAACGTTGTCGATGATATGAAGGAGGTAGGCTAAGCTATTACCAATAAAATGATAGCTTTTGATTGAGAAGTGAAATATTCCCATCGCCACGATGAAAAGGCGCAGTGCCTTTTACATTGCCAGAATATGAAAAATGGGATAAATTGACAATGCGTCATAGGAAACGGTGACGCTATGTTTGCGGCTACCGTGTCGAAAACGCATGACATTTGATTGATGTCAGTAATGACATGATCAATGAGCTGAACGAGAAAGTGAGTGCAGAGCGCATTTTTGTGACGATGTAATTTTTGATTGTTTCAGTGGTGAGGTGTGCGATGGTTGGAAGGCACGATGTTGGCTCCAGAGAAGCAATGCAGAGGTAAGTCCTATTTTTCAGTCAAGATCACTTCCTAATGTAGATAGTGAAATTGCTCCAAGAAATCGAGACGAGCGAGTATATGATGAGCCTTATCATAGGAAGTGCCGACTGAAGTGCTAATGTTGTATAGCATATTGATCCTGATAAAGCAGATAATGATATTGATGCATGATTGATTTGGTAAATGGAAAGTGAAATAAGGTGTATTATTTTCAGTTGAATCGAAGGAAAGCTGTCCGTAATGGCAATGGAGTGTGGCTCGACGTCCAGGTCCCTGAGATGTATGGTAAGTTTGTCAAGAATAAGGGAATTTTAGTATGAATGAATGGGATTATTGAGAATGGTTGCAATTGAGTTGTGAATGAGTGCTACATCATTGATTTGAATTTTTTGGTTAAATGTTGATGACAAATGGTGTCTTTCAAAAAGTCAGCGAAAGTATTCGGGAAAGCATCATCAGTTGAGTGATGTTGCGATGCCGGTATCTCTGTCTTACTTAATAGAAGTGATGTTTGTGAACATTGATGTCGAACGAGCTTGTCAATATTGAGTATAATGAGTACAGTGAACCGTTGACACTGACAGACGTTGATGTTGATGCTTTAAGGTGTAATATCAAGAGAGTTAATTGAGCTGAAAGAATTGGAGCATAAAATGTGACGTAAGGCTTTGTATCGTACGAATCAGACAGCCACTACGAGTATGCCGCCTGACGCGTGACGTTTTCAGGCCGCAATTATTTTGAATGATGAAACTGATCTGCGACGGGCGGACTGATAAATTGATGAACGCGCAGATTCTGAATGATTGCTTTATCCTTTTTATCAAAGCTATTGTATGAGAGTGAATATGTGAGCTGGAATGTAAGCCATAGACATTCACCATTTCAGGGATGCTGTTGGTGTTGGTTGGTGCTACGTTCCTTGAAAGTGGAAGAGTAGAAGCTCCAGTCAGCTGGTGAGTTACAAGGAATGCTCGATCATGTATGTCCATGCGTGACTGCAGTTTCAGATGTAGCCTAGAGTATGGTAGGAGGATTTAGTTGGTTTATGAGGTATATCCACCATCTGGTTTATTGAATGTTGAGATATAATTTGAGGAAATAACTCGCTGCTTTGGGTCTATACGTGGGAAGGTTATTTTTATAGAAATAGTAAGAAATATTTATGGTTGTGATCAATTTGGAGTACATGGAAATAAATTGTTTTGTAGATGAAGTGGAGATGATGGGTTTCGTTTTTAATGTTGAACCTGTTTATCGATATCTATAGAAAGTGTCCTGTCTGAAGATGCTTAATGCAACATAGCAATGTTTTGATGTTGGAGTATCATTTGATGAGACATTTGGATAGCTGGTGTTTTAGAAAAGGAATGTTTTAAGTATGGATGATGATTAAGTCTAGCATTCATGAATTTTGTTTATGAATGATATTTTGACTTGCCCTCTCTGAAATCGTTGTTGACTTGATGTTTTTATGATTAGTAAATGAAGAGGCTTATTGATATTCGTTGTTTTGCAGACAAGAGGAAGAATGGCGGAATGATTTATTTAGAATGAATGATTAAGTTTGATATTGAATTTGTTATTTTGTTGCCGACAGATGTAGATGTTTAGATTTGGTTGCAATGTTCGAAATAGATGCGATTGAGTGTGTGTGGAAGCTGTTTGCGGTGTGGTTTTAAAGTGTTGATTAGACAAAATTGCGAGGTTGTGTTGTAGCTGTTTAAGTATGAGGTTATGTATGTTGTTTGGTAAAAGAAGCTTTGTTTTCTTTTTGATAATTGACATAGGTCCATTGCAACTACAAAGCCTACATTTAAATGCCAATGTCTAGCTCGTATGAGATCCGATTCTGCATACTAACGATGATTGTGACATAGCTAATCCTATGACATGTAGTACAATGAGGCATGGTGGTTGTAAACGTTGTCGATGATATGAAGGAGGTAGGCTAAGCTATTACCAATAAAATGATAGCTTTTGATTGAGAAGTGAAATATTCCCATCGCCACGATGAAAAGGCGCAGTGCCTTTTACATTGCCAGAATATGAAAAATGGGATAAATTGACAATGCGTCATAGGAAACGGTGACGCTATGTTTGCGGCTACCGTGTCGAAAACGCATGACATTTGATTGATGTCAGTAATGACATGATCAATGAGCTGAACGAGAAAGTGAGTGCAGAGCGCATTTTTGTGACGATATAATTTTTGATTGTTTCAGTGGTGAGGTGGGCGATGGTTGGAAGGCACGATGTTGGCTCCAGAGAAGCAATGCAGAGGTAAGTCCTATTTTTCAGTCAAGATCACTTCCTAATGTAGATAGTGAAATTGCTCCAAGAAATCGAGACGAGCGAGTATATGATGAGCCTTATCATAGGAAGTGCCGACTGAAGTGCTAATGTTGTATAGCATATTGATTCTGATAAAGTAGATAATGATATTGATGCATGATTGATTTGGTAAATGGAAAGTGAAATAAGGTGTATTGTTTTCAGTTGAATCGAAGGAATGCTATCCGTAATGGCAATGGAGTGTGCCTCGACGTCCAGGTCCCTGAGATGTATGGTAAGTTTGTCAAGAATAAGGGAATTTTAGTATGAATGAATGGGATTATTGAGAATGGTTGCAATTGAGTTGTGAATGATCACTACATCATTGATTTGAATTTGTTGGTTAAATGTTGATGACAAATGGTGTCTTTCAAAAAGTCAGCGAAAGTATTCGGGAAAGCATCATCAGTTGAGTGATGTTGCGATGCCGGTATCTCTGTCTTACTTAATAGAAGTGATGTTTGTGAACATTGATGTCGAACGAGCTTGTCAATATTGAGTATAATGAGTACAGTGAACCGTTGACACTGACAGACGTTGATGTTGATGCTTTAAGGTGTAATATCAAGAGAGTTAATTGAGCTGAAAGAATTGGAGCATAAAATGTGACGTAAGGCTTTGTATCGTACGAATCAGACAGTCACTTTACGAGTATGCCGCCTGACGCGTGACGTTTTCAGGCCACAATTATTTTGAATGATGAAACTGATCTGCGACGGGCGGACTGATAAATTGATGAACGCGCAGATTCTGAATGATTGCTTTATCCTTTTTATCAAAGCTGTTGTATGAGAGTGAATATGTGAGCTGGAATGTAAGCCATAGACATTCACCATTTCAGGGATGCTGTTGGTGTTGGTTGGTGCTACGTTCCTTGAAAGTGAAAGAGTAGAAGCTCCAGTCAGCTGGTGAGTTACAAGGAATGTTCGATCATGTATGTCCATGCGTGACTGCAGTTTTAGATGTAGCCTAGAGTATGGTAGGAGGATTTAGTTGGTTTATGAGGTATATCCACCATCTGGTCTATTGAATGTTGAGATATAATTTGAGGAAATAACTCGCTGCTTTGGTTCTATACGTGGGAAGGTTATTTTTATAGAAATAGTAAGAAATATTTATGGTTGTGATCAATTTGGAGTACATGGAAATAAATTGTTTTGTAGATGGAGTGGAGATGATGGGTTTCGTTTTTAATGTTGAACCTGTTTATCGATATCTATAGAAAGTGTCCTGTCTGAAGATGCTTAATGCAACATAGCAATGTTTTGATGTAGGAGTGTCATTTGATGAGACATTTGGATAGCTGGTGTTTTAGAATAGGAATGCTTTAAGTATGGATGATGATTAAGTCTAGCATTCATGAATTTTGTTTATGAATGATATTTTGACTTGCCCTCTCTGAAATCGTTGTTGACTTGATGTTTTTATGATTAGTAAATGAAGAGGCTTATTGATATTCGTTGTTTTGCAGACAAGAGGAAGAATGGCGGAATGATTTATTTAGATTGAATGATTAAGTTTGATATTGAATTTGTTATTTTGTTGCCGACAGATGTAGATGTTTAGATTTGGTTGCAATGTTCGAAATAGATGCGATTGAGTGTGTGTGGAAGCTGTTTGCGGTGTGGTTTTAAAGTGTTGATTAGACAAAATTGCGAGGTTGTGTTGTAGCTGTTTAAGTATGAGGTTATGTATGTTGTTTGGTAAAAGAAGCTTTGTTTTCTTTTTGATAATTGACATAGGTCCATTGCAACTACAAAGCCTACATTTAAATGCCAATGTCTAGCTCGTATGAGATCCGATTCTGCATACTAACGATGATTGTGACATAGCTAATCCTATGACATGTAGTACAATGAGGCATGGTGGTTGTAAACGTTGTCGATGATATGAAGGAGGTAGGCTAAGCTATTACCAATAAAATGATAGCTTTTGATTGAGAAGTGAAATATTCCCAACGCCACGATGAAAAGGCGCAGTGCCTTTTACATTGCCAGAATATGAAAAATGGGATAAATTGACAATGCGTCATAGGAAACGGTGACGCTATGTTTGCGGCTACCGTGTCGAAAACGCATGACATTTGATTGATGTCAGTAATGACATGATCAATGAGCTGAACGAGAAAGTGAGTGCAGAGCGCATTTTTGTGACGATATAATTTTTGATTGTTTCAGTGGTGAGGTGGGCGATGGTTGGAAGGCACGATGTTGGCTCCAGAGAAGCAATGCAGAGGTAAGTCCTATTTTTCAGTCAAGATCACTTCCTAATGTAGATAGTGAAATTGCTCCAAGAAATCGAGACGAGCGAGTATATGATGAGCCTTATCATAGGAAGTGCCGACTGAAGTGCTAATGTTGTATAGCATATTGATTCTGATAAAGTAGATAATGATATTGATGCATGATTGATTTGGTAAATGGAAAGTGAAATAAGGTGTATTATTTTCAGTTGAATGGAAGGAATGCTATCCGTAATGGCAATGGAGTGTGCCTCGACGTCCAGGTCCCTGAGATGTATGGTAAGTTTGTCAAGAATAAGGGAATTTTAGTATGAATGAATGGGATTATTGAGAATGGTTGCAATTGAGTTGTGAATGATCACTACATCATTGATTTGAATTTGTTGGTTAAATGTTGATGACAAATGGTGTCTTTCAAAAAGTCAGCGAAAGTATTCGGGAAAGCATCATCAGTTGAGTGATGTTGCGATGCCGGTATCTCTGTCTTACTTAATAGAAGTGATGTTTGTGAACATTGATGTCGAACGAGCTTGTCAATATTGAGTATAATGAGTACAGTGAACCGTTGACACTGACAGACGTTGATGTTGATGCTTTAAGGTGTAATATCAAGAGAGTTAATTGAGCTGAAAGAATTGGAGCATAAAATGTGACGTAAGGCTTTGTATCGTACGAATCAGACAGTCACTTTACGAGTATGCCGCCTGACGCGTGACGTTTTCAGGCCACAATTATTTTGAATGATGAAACTGATCTGCGACGGGCGGACTGATAAATTGATGAACGCGCAGATTCTGAATGATTGCTTTATCCTTTTTATCAAAGCTGTTGTATGAGAGTGAATATGTGAGCTGGAATGTAAGCCATAGACATTCACCATTTCAGGGATGCTGTTGGTGTTGGTTGGTGCTACATTCCTTGAAAGTGAAAGAGTAGAAGCTCCAGTCAGCTGGTGAGTTACAAGGAATGTTCGATCATGTATGTCCATGCGTGACTGCAGTTTTAGATGTAGCCTAGAGTATGGTAGGAGGATTTAGTTGGTTTATGAGGTATATCCACCATCTGGTCTATTGAATGTTGAGATATAATTTGAGGAAATAACTCGCTGCTTTGGTTCTATACGTGGGAAGGTTATTTTTATAGAAATAGTAAGAAATATTTATGGTTGTGATCAATTTGGAGTACATGGAAATAAATTGTTTTGTAGATGGAGTGGAGATGATGGGTTTCGTTTTTAATGTTGAACCTGTTTATCGATATCTATAGAAAGTGTCCTGTCTGAAGATGCTTAATGCAACATAGCAATGTTTTGATGTAGGAGTGTCATTTGATGAGACATTTGGATAGCTGGTGTTTTAGAATAGGAATGCTTTAAGTATGGATGATGATTAAGTCTAGCATTCATGAATTTTGTTTATGAATGATATTTTGACTTGCCCTCTCTGAAATCGTTGTTGACTTGATGTTTTTTATGATCAGTAAATGAAGAGGCTTATTGATATTCGGTGTTTTGCAGACAAGAGGAAGAGAAAGGTAACTGGATGAGAGTTGTGTGGAAGAAGGGCGGAATGATATATTTAGAATGAATGAGTAAGTTTGATATTGAATTTGTTATTTTGTTGCCGACAGATGTAGATATTTAGATTTGGTTGAAATGTTCGAGATAGATGCGATTGAGTGTGTGCGGAAGCTGTTTGCGGTGTGGTTTTAAAGTGTTGATTAGACAAAATTGCGAGGTTGTGTTGTAGCTGTTTAAGTATGAGGTTATGTATGTTGTTTGGTAAAAGAAGCTTTGTTTTCTTTTTGATAATTGACATAGGTCCATTGCAACTACGAAGCCTACATTTAAATGCCAATGTCTAGCTCGTATGAGATCCGATTCTGCATACTAACGATGATTGTGACATAGCTAATCCTATGACATGTAGTACAATGAGGCATGGTGGTTGTAAACGTTGTCGATGATATGAAGGAGGTAGGCTAAGCTATTACCAATAAAATGATAGCTTTTGATTGAGAAGTGAAATATTCCAATCGCCACGATGAAAAGGCGCAGTGCCTTTTACATTGCCAGAATATGAAAAATGGGATAAATTGACAATGCGTCATAGGAAACGGTGACGCTATGTTTGCGGCTACCGTGTCGAAAACGCATGACATTTGATTGATGTCAGTAATGACATGATCAATGAGCTGAACGAGAAAGTGAGTGCAGAGCGCATTTTTGTGACGATATAATTTTTGATTGTTTCAGTGGTGAGGTGGGCGATGGTTGGAAGGCACGATGTTGGCTCCAGAGAAGCAATGCAGAGGTAAGTCCTATTTTTCAGTCAAGATCACTTCCTAATGTAGATAGTGAAATTGCTCCAAGAAATCGAGACGAGCGAGTATATGATGAGCCTTATCATAGGAAGTGCCGACTGAAGTGCTAATGTTGTATAGCATATTGATCCTGATAAAGTAGATAATGATATTGATGCATGATTGATTTGGTGAATGGAAAGTGAAATAAGGTGTATTATTTTCAGTTGAATCGAAGGAATGCTATCCGTAATGGCAATGGAGTGTGCCTCGACGTCCAGGTCCCTGAGATGTATGGTAAGTTTGTCAAGAATAAGGGAATTTTAGTATGAATGAATGGGATTATTGAGAATGGTTGCAATTGAGTTGTGAATGAGTGCTACATCATTGATTTGAATTTTTTGGTTAAATGTTGATGACAAATGGTGTCTTTCAAAAAGTCAGCGAAAGTATTCGGGAAAGCATCATCAGTTGAGTGATGTTGCGATGCCGGTATCTCTGTCTTACTTAATAGAAGTGATGTTTGTGAACATTGATGTCGAACGAGCTTGTCAATATTGAGTATAATGAGTACAGTGAACCGTTGACACTGACAGACGTTGATGTTGATGCTTTAAGGTGTAATATCAAGAGAGTTAATTGAGCTGAAAGAATTGGAGCATAAAATGTGACGTGAGGCTTTGTATCGTACGAATCAGACAGCCACTACGAGTATGCCGCCTGACGCGTGACGTTTTCAGGCCGCAATTATTTTGAATGATGAAACTGATCTGCGACGGGCGGACTGATAAATTGATGAACGCGCAGATTCTGAATGATTGCTTTATCCTTTTTATCAAAGCTGTTGTATGAGAGTGAATATGTGAGCTGGAATGTAAGCCATAGACATTCACCATTTCAGGGATGCTGTTGGTGTTGGTTGGTGCTACGTTCCTTGAAAGTGAAAGAGTAGAAGCTCCAGTCAGCTGGTGAGTTACAAGGAATGCTCGATCATGTATGTCCATGCGTGACTGCAGTTTTAGATGTAGCCTAGAGTATGGTAGGAGGATTTAGTTGGTTTATGAGGTATATCCACCATCTGGTCTATTGAATGTTGAGATATAATTTGAGGAAATAACTCGCTCCTTTGGTTCTATACGTGGGAAGGTTATTTTTATAGAAATAGTAAGAAATATTTATGGTTGTGATCAATTTGGAGTACATGGAAATAAATTGTTTTGTAGATGAAGTGGAGATGATGGGTTTCGTTTTTAATGCTGAACCTGTTTATCGATATCTATAGAAAGTGTCCTGTTTGAAGATGCTTAATGCAACATAGCAATGTTTTGATGTGGGAGTGTCATTTGATGAGACATTTGGATAGCTGGTGTTTTAGAATAGGAATGCTTTAAGTATGGATGATGATTAAGTCTAGCATTCATGAATTTTGTTTATGAATGATATTTTGACTTGCCCTCTCTGAAATCGTTGTTGACTTGATGTTTTTTATGATTAGTAAATGAAGAGCCTTATTGATATTCGTTGTTTTGCAGACAAGAGGAAGAATGGCGGAATGATTTATTTAGAATGAATGAGTAAGTTTGATATTGAATTTGTTATTTTGTTGCCGACAGATGTAGATATTTAGATTTGGTTGAAATGTTCGAGATAGATGCGATTGAGTGTGTGTGGAAGCTGTTTGCGGTGTGGTTTTAAAGTGTTGATTAGACAAAATTGCGAGGTTGTGTTGTAGCTGTTTAAGTATGAGGTTATGTATGTTGTTTGGTAAAAGAAGCTTTGTTTTCTTTTTGATAATTGACATAGGTCCATTGCAACTACGAAGCCTACATTTAAATGCCAATGTCTAGCTCGTATGAGATCCGATTCTGCATACTAACGATGATTGTGACATAGCTAATCCTATGACATGTAGTACAATGAGGCATGGTGGTTGTAAACGTTGTCGATGATATGAAGGAGGTAGGCTAAGCTATTACCAATAAAATGATAGCTTTTGATTGAGAAGTGAAATATTCCAATCGCCACGATGAAAAGGCGCAGTGCCTTTTACATTGCCAGAATATGAAAAATGGGATAAATTGACAATGCGTCATAGGAAACGGTGACGCTATGTTTGCGGCTACCGTGTCGAAAACGCATGACATTTGATTGATGTCAGTAATGACATGATCAATGAGCTGAACGAGAAAGTGAGTGCAGAGCGCATTTTTGTGACGATATAATTTTTGATTGTTTCAGTGGTGAGGTGGGCGATGGTTGGAAGGCACGATGTTGGCTCCAGAGAAGCAATGCAGAGGTAAGTCCTATTTTTCAGTCAAGATCACTTCCTAATGTAGATAGTGAAATTGCTCCAAGAAATCGAGACGAGCGAGTATATGATGAGCCTTATCATAGGAAGTGCCGACTGAAGTGCTAATGTTGTATAGCATATTGATCCTGATAAAGTAGATAATGATATTGATGCATGATTGATTTGGTAAATGGAAAGTGAAATAAGGTGTATTATTTTCAGTTGAATCGAAGGAATGCTATCCGTAATGGCAATGGAGTGTGCCTCGACGTCCAGGTCCCTGAGATGTATGGTAAGTTTGTCAAGAATAAGGGAATTTTAGTATGAATGAATGGGATTATTGAGAATGGTTGCAATTGAGTTGTGAATGAGCGCTACATCATTGATTTGAATTTTTTGGTTAAATGTTGATGACAAATGGTGTCTTTCAAAAAGTCAGCGAAAGTATTCGGGAAAGCATCATCAGTTGAGTGATGTTGCGATGCCGGTATCTCTGTCTTACTTAATAGAAGTGATGTTTGTGAACATTGATGTCGAACGAGCTTGTCAATATTGAGTATAATGAGTACAGTGAACCGTTGACACTGACAGGCGTTGATGTTGATGCTTTAAGGTGTAATATCAAGAGAGTTAATTGAGCTGAAAGAATTGGAGCATAAAATGTGACGTGAGGCTTTGTATCGTACGAATCAGACAGCCACTACGAGTATGCCGCCTGACGCGTGACGTTTTCAGGCCGCAATTATTTTGAATGATGAAACTGATCTGCGACGGGCGGACTGATAAATTGATGAACGCGCAGATTCTGAATGATTGCTTTATCCTTTTTATCAAAGCTGTTGTATGAGAGTGAATATGTGAGCTGGAATGTAAGCCATAGACATTCACCATTTCAGGGATGCTGTTGGTGTTGGTTGGTGCTACATTCCTTGAAAGTGAAAGAGTAGAAGCTCCAGTCAGCTGGTGAGTTACAAGGAATGCTCGATCATGTATGTCCATGCGTGACTGCAGTTTTAGATGTAGCCTAGAGTATGGTAGGAGGATTTAGTTGGTTTATGAGGTATATCCACCATCTGGTCTATTGAATGTTGAGATATAATTTGAGGAAATAACTCGCTCCTTTGGTTCTATACGTGGGAAGGTTATTTTTATAGAAATAGTAAGAAATATTTATGGTTGTGATCAATTTGGAGTACATGGAAATAAATTGTTTTGTAGATGAAGTGGAGATGATGGGTTTCGTTTTTAATGCTGAACCTGTTTATCGATATCTATAGAAAGTGTCCTGTTTGAAGATGCTTAATGCAACATAGCAATGTTTTGATGTGGGAGTGTCATTTGATGAGACATTTGGATAGCTGGTGTTTTAGAATAGGAATGCTTTAAGTATGGATGATGATTAAGTCTAGCATTCATGAATTTTGTTTATGAATGATATTTTGACTTGCCCTCTCTGAAATCGTTGTTGACTTGATGTTTTTTATGATTAGTAAATGAAGAGGCTTATTGATATTCGTTGTTTTGCAGACAAGAGGAAGAATGGCGGAATGATTTATTTAGAATGAATGAGTAAGTTTGATATTGAATTTGTTATTTTGTTGCCGACAGATGTAGATATTTAGATTTGGTTGAAATGTTCGAGATAGATGCGATTGAGTGTGTGTGGAAGCTGTTTGCGGTGTGGTTTTAAAGTGTTGATTAGACAAAATTGCGAGGTTGTGTTGTAGCTGTTTAAGTATGAGGTTATGTATGTTGTTTGGTAAAAGAAGCTTTGTTTTCTTTTTGATAATTGACATAGGTCCATTGCAACTACGAAGCCTACATTTAAATGCCAATGTCCAGCTCGTATGAGATCCGATTCTGCATACTAACGATGATTGTGACATAGCTAATCCTATGACATGTAGTACAATGAGGCATGGTGGTTGTAAACGTTGTCGATGATATGAAGGAGGTAGGCTAAGCTATTACCAATAAAATGATAGCTTTTGATTGAGAAGTGAAATATTCCCATCGCCACGATGAAAAGGCGCAGTGCCTTTTACATTGCCAGAATATGAAAAATGGGATAAATTGACAATGCGTCATAGGAAACGGTGACGCTATGTTTGCGGCTACCGTGTCGAAAACGCATGACATTTGATTGATGTCAGTAATGACATGATCAATGAGCTGAACGAGAAAGTGAGTGCAGAGCGCATTTTTTTGACGATATAATTTTTGATTGTTTCAGTGGTGAGGTGGGCGATGGTTGGAAGGCACGATGTTGGCTCCAGAGAAGCAATGCAGAGGTAAGTCCTATTTTTCAGTCAAGATCACTTCCTAATGTAGATAGTGAAATTGCTCCAAGAAATCGAGACGAGCGAGTATATGATGAGCCTTATCATAGGAAGTGCCGACTGAAGTGCTAATGTTGTATAGCATATTGATCCTGATAAAGTAGATAATGGTATTGATGCATGATTGATTTGGTGAATGGAAAGTGAAATAAGGTGTATTATTTTCAGTTGAATCGAAGGAATGCTATCCGTAATGGCAATGGAGTGTGCCTCGACGTCCAGGTCCCTGAGATGTATGGTAAGTTTGTCAAGAATAAAGGAATTTTAGTATGAATGAATGGGATTATTGAGAATGGTTGCAATTGAGTTGTGAATGAGCGCTACATCATTGATTTGAATTTTTTGGTGAAATGTTGATGACAAATGGTGTCTTTCAAAAAGTCAGCGAAAGTATTCGGGAAAGCATCATCAGTTGAGTGATGTTGCGATGCCGGTATCTCTGTCTTACTTAATAGAAGTGATGTTTGTGAACATTGATGTCGAACGAGCTTGTCAATATTGAGTATAATGAGTACAGTGAACCGTTGACACTGACAGGCGTTGATGTTGATGCTTTAAGGTGTAATATCAAGAGAGTTAATTGAGCTGAAAGAATTGGAGCATAAAATGTGACGTGAGGCTTTGTATCGTACGAATCAGACAGTCACTTTACGAGTATGCCGCCTGACGCGTGACGTTTTCAGGCCACAATTATTTTGAATAATGAAACTGATCTGCGACGGGCGGACTGATAAATTGATGAACGCGCAGATTCTGAATGATTGCTTTATCCTTTTTATCAAAGCTGTTGTATGAGAGTGAATATGTGAGCTGGAATGTAAGCCATAGACATTCACCATTTCAGGGATGCTGTTGGTGTTGGTTGGTGCTACGTTCCTTGAAAGTGAAAGAGTAGAAGCTCCAGTCAGCTGGTGAGTTACAAGGAATGCTCGATCATGTATGTCCATGCGTGACTGCAGTTTTAGATGTAGCCTAGAGTATGGTAGGAGGATTTAGTTGGTTTATGAGGTATATCCACCATCTGGTCTATTGAATGTTGAGATATAATTTGAGGAAATAACTCACTGCTTTGGTTCTATACGTGGGAAAGTTATTTTTATAGAAATAGTAAGAAATATTTATGGTTGTGATCAATTTGGAGTACATGGAAATAAATTGTTTTGTAGATGAAGTGGAGATGATGGGTTTCGTTTTTAATGTTGAACCTGTTTATCGATATCTATAGAAAGTGTCCTGTCTGAAGATGCTTAATGCAACATAGCAATGTTTTGATGTGGGAGTGTCATTTGATGAGACATTTGGATAGCTGGTGTTTTAGAATAGGAATGCTTTAAGTATGGATGATGATTAAGTCTAGCATTCATGAATTTTGTTTATGAATGATATTTTGACTTGCCCTCTCTGAAATCGTTGTTGACTTGATGTTTTTTATGATTAGTAAATGAAGAGGCTTATTGATATTCGTTGTTTTGCAGACAAGAGGAAGAATGGCGGAATGATATATTTAGAATGAATGAGTAAGTTTGATATTGAATTTGTTATTTTGTTGCCGACAGATGTAGATATTTAGATTTGGTTGAAATGTTCGAGATAGATGCGATTGAGTGTGTGTGGAAGCTGTTTGCGGTGTGGTTTTAAAGTGTTGATTAGACAAAATTGCGAGGTTGTGTTGTAGCTGTTTAAGTATGAGGTTATGTATGTTTTTTGGTAAAAGAAGCTTTGTTTTCATTTTGATAATTGACATAGGTCCATTGCAACTACAAGCCTACATTTAAATGCCAATGTCTAGCTCGTATGAGATCCGATTCTGCATACTAACGATGATTGTGACATAGCTAATCCTATGACATGTAGTACAATGAGGCATGGTGGTTGTAAACGTTGTCGATGATATGAAGGAGGTAGGCTAAGCTATTACCAATAAAATGATAGCTTTTGATTGAGAAGTGAAATATTCCCATCGCCACGATGAAAAGGCGCAGTGCCTTTTACATTGCCAGAATATGAAAAATGGGATAAATTGACAATGCGTCATAGGAAACGGTGACGCTATGTTTGCGGCTACCGTGTCGAAAACGCATGACATTTGATTGATGTCAGTAATGACATGATCAATGAGCTGAACGAGAAAGTGAGTGCAGAGCGCATTTTTGTGACGATATAATTTTTGATTGTTTCAGTGGTGAGGTGGGCGATGGTTGGAAGGCACGATGTTGGCTCCAGAGAAGCAATGCAGAGGTAAGTCCTATTTTTCAGTCAAGATCACTTCCTAATGTAGATAGTGAAATTGCTCCAAGAAATCGAGACGAGCGAGTATATGATGAGCCTTATCATAGGAAGTGCCGACTGAAGTGCTAATGTTGTATAGCATATTGATCCTGATAAAGTAGATAATGATATTGATGCATGATTGATTTGGTGAATGGAAAGTGAAATAAGGTGTATTATTTTCAGTTGAATCGAAGGAATGCTATCCGTAATGGCAATGGAGTGTGCCTCGACGTCCAGGTCCCTGAGATGTATGGTAAGTTTGTCAAGAATAAGGGAATTTTAGTATGAATGAATGGGATTATTGAGAATGGTTGCAATTGAGTTGTGAATGATCACTATATCATTGATTTGAATTTTTTGGTGAAATGTTGATGACAAATGGTGTCTTTCAAAAAGTCAGCGAAAGTATTCGGGAAAGCATCATCAGTTGAGTGATGTTGCGATGCCGGTATCTCTGTCTTACTTAATAGAAGTGATGTTTGTGAACATTGATGTCGAACGAGCTTGTCAATATTGAGTATAATGAGTACAGTGAACCGTTGACACTGACAGGCGTTGATGTTGATGCTTTAAGGTGTAATATCAAGAGAGTTAATTGAGCTGAAAGAATTGGAGCATAAAATGTGACGTGAGGCTTTGTATCGTACGAATCAGACAGTCACTTTACGAGTATGCCGCCTGACGCGTGACGTTTTCAGGCCACAATTATTTTGAATGATGAAACTGATCTGCGACGGGCGGACTGATAAATTGATGAACGCGCAGATTCTGAATGATTGCTTTATCCTTTTTATCAAAGCTGTTGTATGAGAGTGAATATGTGAGCTGGAATGTAAGCCATAGACATTCACCATTTCAGGGATGCTGTTGGTGTTGGTTGGTGCTACGTTCCTTGAAAGTGAAAGAGTAGAAGCTCCAGTCAGCTGGTGAGTTACAAGGAATGCTCGATCATGTATGTCCATGCGTGACTGCAGTTTTAGATGTAGCATAGAGTATGGTAGGAGGATTTAGTTGGTTTATGAGGTATATCCACCATCTGGTCTATTGAATGTTGAGATATAATTTGAGGAAATAACTCACTGCTTTGGTTCTATACGTGGGAAAGTTATTTTTATAGAAATAGTAAGAAATATTTATGGTTGTGATCAATTTGGAGTACATGGAAATAAATTGTTTTGTAGATGAAGTGGAGATGATGGGTTTCGTTTTTAATGTTGAACCTGTTTATCGATATCTATAGAAAGTGTCCTGTCTGAAGATGCTTAATGCAACATAGCAATGTTTTGATGTGGGAGTGTCATTTGATGAGACATTTGGATAGCTGGTGTTTTAGAATAGGAATGCTTTAAGTATGGATGATGATTAAGTCTAGCATTCATGAATTTTGTTTATGAATGATATTTTGACTTGCCCTCTCTGAAATCGTTGTTGACTTGATGTTTTTTATGATTAGTAAATGAAGAGCCTTATTGATATTCGTTGTTTTGCAGACAAGAGGAAGAATGGCGGAATGATTTATTTAGAATGAATGAGTAAGTTTGATATTGAATTTGTGATTTTGTTGCCGACAGATGTAGATATTTAGATTTGGTTGAATGTTCGAGATAGATGCGATTGAGTGTGTGCGGAAGCTGTTTGCGGTGTGGTTTTAAAGTGTTGATTAGACAAAATTGCGAGGTTATGTTGTAGCTGTTTAAGTATGAGGTTATGTATGTTGTTTGGTAAAAGAAGCTTTGTTTTCTTTTTGATAATTGACATAGGTCCATTGCAACTACGAAGCCTACATTTAAATGCCAATGTCTAGCTCGTATGAGATCCGATTCTGCATACTAACGATGATTGTGACATAGCTAATCCTATGACATGTAGTACAATGAGGCATGGTGGTTGTAAACGTTGTCGATGATATGAAGGAGGTAGGCTAAGCTATTACCAATAAAATGATAGCTTTTGATTGAGAAGTGAAATATTCCCATCGCCACGATGAAAAGGCGCAGTGCCTTTTACATTGCCAGAATATGAAAAATGGGATAAATTGACAATGCGTCATAGGAAACGGTGACGCTATGTTTGCGGCTACCGTGTCGAAAACCCATGACATTTGATTGATGTCAGTAATGACATGATCAATGAGCTGAACGAGAAAGTGAGTGCAGAGCGCATTTTTGTGACGATATAATTTTTGATTGTTTCAGTGGTGAGGTGGGCGATGGTTGGAAGGCACGATGTTGGCTCCAGAGAAGCAATGCAGAGGTAAGTCCTATTTTTCAGTCAAGATCACTTCCTAATGTAGATAGTGAAATTGCTCCAAGAAATCGAGACGAGCGAGTATATGATGAGCCTTATCATAGGAAGTGCCGACTGAAGTGCTAATGTTGTATAGCATATTGATCCTGATAAAGTAGATAATGATATTGATGCATGATTGATTTGGTGAATGGAAAGTGAAATAAGGTGTATTATTTTCAGTTGAATCGAAGGAATGCTATCCGTAATGGCAATGGAGTGTGCCTCGACGTCCAGGTCCCTGAGATGTATGGTAAGTTTGTCAAGAATAAGGGAATTTTAGTATGAATGAATGGGATTATTGAGAATGGTTGCAATTGAGTTGTGAATGATCACTATATCATTGATTTGAATTTTTTGGTGAAATGTTGATGACAAATGGTGTCTTTCAAAAAGTCAGCGAAAGTATTCGGGAAAGCATCATCAGTTGAGTGATGTTGCGATGCCGGTATCTCTGTCTTACTTAATAGAAGTGATGTTTGTGAACATTGATGTCGAACGAGCTTGTCAATATTGAGTATAATGAGTACAGTGAACCGTTGACACTGACAGGCGTTGATGTTGATGCTTTAAGGTGTAATATCAAGAGAGTTAATTGAGCTGAAAGAATTGGAGCATAAAATGTGACGTGAGGCTTTGTATCGTACGAATCAGACAGTCACTTTACGAGTATGCCGCCTGACGCGTGACGTTTTCAGGCCACAATTATTTTGAATGATGAAACTGATCTGCGACGGGCGGACTGATAAATTGATGAACGCGCAGATTCTGAATGATTGCTTTATCCTTTTTATCAAAGCTGTTGTATGAGAGTGAATATGTGAGCTGGAATGTAAGCCATAGACATTCACCATTTCAGGGATGCTGTTGGTGTTGGTTGGTGCTACGTTCCTTGAAAGTGAAAGAGTAGAAGCTCCAGTCAGCTGGTGAGTTACAAGGAATGCTCGATCATGTATGTCCATGCGTGACTGCAGTTTTAGATGTAGCCTAGAGTATGGTAGGAGGATTTAGTTGGTTTATGAGGTATATCCACCATCTGGTCTATTGAATGTTGAGATATAATTTGAGGAAATAACTCACTGCTTTGGTTCTATACGTGGGAAAGTTATTTTTATAGAAATAGTAAGAAATATTTATGGTTGTGATCAATTTGGAGTACATGGAAATAAATTGTTTTGTAGATGAAGTGGAGATGATGGGTTTCGTTTTTAATGTTGAACCTGTTTATCGATATCTATAGAAAGTGTCCTGTCTGAAGATGCTTAATGCAACATAGCAATGTTTTGATGTGGGAGTGTCATTTGATGAGACATTTGGATAGCTGGTGTTTTAGAATAGGAATGCTTTAAGTATGGATGATGATTAAGTCTAGCATTCATGAATTTTGTTTATGAATGATATTTTGACTTGCCCTCTCTGAAATCGTTGTTGACTTGATGTTTTTTATGATTAGTAAATGAAGAGGCTTATTGATATTCGTTGTTTTGCAGACAAGAGGAAGAATGGCGGAATGATATATTTAGAATGAATGAGTAAGTTTGATATTGAATTTGTGATTTTGTTGCCGACAGATGTAGATATTTAGATTTGGTTGAATGTTCGAGATAGATGCGATTGAGTGTGTGCGGAAGCTGTTTGCGGTGTGGTTTTAAAGTGTTGATTAGACAAAATTGCGAGGTTATGTTGTAGCTGTTTAAGTATGAGGTTATGTATGTTTTTTGGTAAAAGAAGCTTTGTTTTCTTTTTGATAATTGACATAGGTCCATTGCAACTACGAAGCCTACATTTAAATGCCAATGTCTAGCTCGTATGAGATCCGATTCTGCATACTAACGATGATTGTGACATAGCTAATCCTATGACATGTAGTACAATGAGGCATGGTGGTTGTAAACGTTGTCGATGATATGAAGGAGGTAGGCTAAGCTATTACCAATAAAATGATAGCTTTTGATTGAGAAGTGAAATATTCCCATCGCCACGATGAAAAGGCGCAGTGCCTTTTACATTGCCAGAATATGAAAAATGGGATAAATTGACAATGCGTCATAGGAAACGGTGACGCTATGTTTGCGGCTACCGTGTCGAAAACCCATGACATTTGATTGATGTCAGTAATGACATGATCAATGAGCTGAACGAGAAAGTGAGTGCAGAGCGCATTTTTGTGACGATATAATTTTTGATTGTTTCAGTGGTGAGGTGGGCGATGGTTGGAAGGCACGATGTTGGCTCCAGAGAAGCAATGCAGAGGTAAGTCCTATTTTTCAGTCAAGATCACTTCCTAATGTAGATAGTGAAATTGCTCCAAGAAATCGAGACGAGCGAGTATATGATGAGCCTTATCATAGGAAGTGCCGACTGAAGTGCTAATGTTGTATAGCATATTGATCCTGATAAAGTAGATAATGATATTGATGCATGATTGATTTGGTGAATGGAAAGTGAAATAAGGTGTATTATTTTCAGTTGAATCGAAGGAATGCTATCCGTAATGGCAATGGAGTGTGCCTCGACGTCCAGGTCCCTGAGATGTATGGTAAGTTTGTCAAGAATAAGGGAATTTTAGTATGAATGAATGGGATTATTGAGAATGGTTGCAATTGAGTTGTGAATGATCACTACATCATTGATTTGAATTTTTTGGTGAAATGTTGATGACAAATGGTGTCTTTCAAAAAGTCAGCGAAAGTATTCGGGAAAGCATCATCAGTTGAGTGATGTTGCGATGCCGGTATCTCTGTCTTACTTAATAGAAGTGATGTTTGTGAACATTGATGTCGAACGAGCTTGTCAATATTGAGTATAATGAGTACAGTGAACCGTTGACACTGACAGGCGTTGATGTTGATGCTTTAAGGTGTAATATCAAGAGAGTTAATTGAGCTGAAAGAATTGGAGCATAAAATGTGACGTGAGGCTTTGTATCGTACGAATCAGACAGTCACTTTACGAGTATGCCGCCTGACGCGTGACGTTTTCAGGCCACAATTATTTTGAATGATGAAACTGATCTGCGACGGGCGGACTGATAAATTGATGAACGCGCAGATTCTGAATGATTGCTTTATCCTTTTTATCAAAGCTGTTGTATGAGAGTGAATATGTGAGCTGGAATGTAAGCCATAGACATTCACCATTTCAGGGATGCTGTTGGTGTTGGTTGGTGCTACGTTCCTTGAAAGTGAAAGAGTAGAAGCTCCAGTCAGCTGGTGAGTTACAAGGAATGCTCGATCATGTATGTCCATGCGTGACTGCAGTTTTAGATGTAGCCTAGAGTATGGTAGGAGGATTTAGTTGGTTTATGAGGTATATCCACCATCTGGTCTATTGAATGTTGAGATATAATTTGAGGAAATAACTCACTGCTTTGGTTCTATACGTGGGAAAGTTATTTTTATAGAAATAGTAAGAAATATTTATGGTTGTGATCAATTTGGAGTACATGGAAATAAATTGTTTTGTAGATGAAGTGGAGATGATGGGTTTCGTTTTTAATGTTGAACCTGTTTATCGATATCTATAGAAAGTGTCCTGTCTGAAGATGCTTAATGCAACATAGCAATGTTTTGATGTGGGAGTGTCATTTGATGAGACATTTGGATAGCTGGTGTTTTAGAATAGGAATGCTTTAAGTATGGATGATGATTAAGTCTAGCATTCATGAATTTTGTTTATGAATGATATTTTGACTTGCCCTCTCTGAAATCGTTGTTGACTTGATGTTTTTTATGATTAGTAAATGAAGAGGCTTATTGATATTCGTTGTTTTGCAGACAAGAGGAAGAATGGCGGAATGATATATTTAGAATGAATGAGTAAGTTTGATATTGAATTTGTGATTTTGTTGCCGACAGATGTAGATATTTAGATTTGGTTGAATGTTCGAGATAGATGCGATTGAGTGTGTGCGGAAGCTGTTTGCGGTGTGGTTTTAAAGTGTTGATTAGACAAAATTGCGAGGTTATGTTGTAGCTGTTTAAGTATGAGGTTATGTATGTTTTTTGGTAAAAGAAGCTTTGTTTTCTTTTTGATAATTGACATAGGTCTATTGCAACTACGAAGCCTACATTTAAATGCCAATGTCTAGCTCGTATGAGATCCGATTCTGCATACTAACGATGATTGTGACATAGCTAATCCTATGACATGTAGTACAATGAGGCATGGTGGTTGTAAACGTTGTCGATGATATGAAGGAGGTAGGCTAAGCTATTACCAATAAAATGATAGCTTTTGATTGAGAAGTGAAATATTCCCATCGCCACGATGAAAAGGCGCAGTGCCTTTTACATTGCCAGAATATGAAAAATGGGATAAATTGACAATGCGTCATAGGAAACGGTGACGCTATGTTTGCGGCTACCGTGTCGAAAACGCATGACATTTGATTGATGTCAGTAATGACATGATCAATGAGCTGAACGAGAAAGTGAGTGCAGAGCGCATTTTTGTGACGATATAATTTTTGATTGTTTCAGTGGTGAGGTGGGCGATGGTTGGAAGGCACGATGTTGGCTCCAGAGAAGCAATGCAGAGGTAAGTCCTATTTTTCAGTCAAGATCACTTCCTAATGTAGATAGTGAAATTGCTCCAAGAAATCGAGACGAGCGAGTATATGATGAGCCTTATCATAGGAAGTGCCGACTGAAGTGCTAATGTTGTATAGCATATTGATCCTGATAAAGTAGATAATGATATTGATGCATGATTGATTTGGTGAATGGAAAGTGAAATAAGGTGTATTATTTTCAGTTGAATCGAAGGAATGCTATCCGTAATGGCAATGGAGTGTGCCTCGACGTCCAGGTCCCTGAGATGTATGGTAAGTTTGTCAACAATAGGGGAATTTTAGTATGAATGAATGGGATTATTGAGAATGGTTGCAATTGAGTTGTGAATGATCACTATATCATTGATTTGAATTTTTTGGTGAAATGTTGATGACAAATGGTGTCTTTCAAAAAGTCAGCGAAAGTATTCGGGAAAGCATCATCAGTTGAGTGATGTTGCGATGCCGGTATCTCTGTCTTACTTAATAGAAGTGATGTTTGTGAACATTGATGTCGAACGAGCTTGTCAATATTGAGTATAATGAGTACAGTGAACCGTTGACACTGACAGACGTTGATGTTGATGCTTTAAGGTGTAATATCAAGAGAGTTAATTGAGCTGAAAGAATTGGAGCATAAAATGTGACGTGAGGCTTTGTATCGTACGAATCAGACAGTCACTTTACGAGTATGCCGCCTGACGCGTGACGTTTTCAGGCCACAATTATTTTGAATGATGAAACTGATCTGCGACGGGCGGACTGATAAATTGATGAACGCGCAGATTCTGAATGATTGCTTTATCCTTTTTATCAAAGCTGTTGTATGAGAGTGAATATGTGAGCTGGAATGTAAGCCATAGACATTCACCATTTCAGGGATGCTGTTGGTGTTGGTTGGTGCTACGTTCCTTGAAAGTGAAAGAGTAGAAGCTCCAGTCAGCTGGTGAGTTACAAGGAATGCTCGATCATGTATGTCCATGCGTGACTGCAGTTTTAGATGTAGCCTAGAGTATGGTAGGAGGATTTAGTTGGTTTATGAGGTATATCCACCATCTGGTCTATTGAATGTTGAGATATAATTTGAGGAAATAACTCGCTGCTTTGGGTCTATTCATGGGAAGGTTATTTTTATAGAAATAGTAAGAAATATTTATGGTTGTGATCAATTTGGAGTACATGGAAATAAATTGTTTTGTAGATGAAGTGGAGATGATGGGTTTCGTTTTTAATGTTGAACCTGTTTATCGATATCTATAGAAAGTGTCCTGTCTGAAGATGCTTAATGCAACATAGCAATGTTTTGATGTGGGAGTGTCATTTGATGAGACATTTGGATAGCTGGTGTTTTAGAATAGGAATGCTTTAAGTATGGATGATGATTAAGTCTAGCATTCATGAATTTTGTTTATGAATGATATTTTGACTTGCCCTCTCTGAAATCGTTGTTGACTTGATGTTTTTTATGATTAGTAAATGAAGAGCCTTATTGATATTCGTTGTTTTGCAGACAAGAGGAAGAATGGCGGAATGATTTATT
The DNA here is from genome assembly GCA_907163375.1 of Prostheceraeus crozeri. Lineage (NCBI taxonomy): Eukaryota > Metazoa > Platyhelminthes > Polycladida > Euryleptidae > Prostheceraeus > Prostheceraeus crozeri. The sequence goes on from CAJQUW010003546.1 coordinate 167,269, forward strand.
TAGAATGAATGAGTAAGTTTGATATTGAATTTGTTATTTTGTTGCCGACAGATGTAGATATTTAGATTTGGTTGAAATGTTCGAGATAGATGCGATTGAGTGTGTGTGGAAGCTGTTTGCGGTGTGGTTTTAAAGTGTTGATTAGACAAAATTGCGAGGTTATGTTGTAGCTGTTTAAGTATGAGGTTATGTATGTTGTTTGGTAAAAGAAGCTTTGTTTTCTTTTTGATAATTGACATAGGTCCATTGCAACTACGAAGCCTACATTTAAATGCCAATGTCTAGCTCGTATGAGATCCGATTCTGCATACTAACGATGATTGTGACATAGCTAATCCTATGACATGTAGTACAATGAGGCATGGTGGTTGTAAACGTTGTCGATGATATGAAGGAGGTAGGCTAAGCTATTACCAATAAAATGATAGCTTTTGATTGAGAAGTGAAATATTCCCATCGCCACGATGAAAAGGCGCAGTGCCTTTTACATTGCCAGAATATGAAAAATGGGATAAATTGACAATGCGTCATAGGAAACGGTGACGCTATGTTTGCGGCTACCGTGTCGAAAACGCATGACATTTGATTGATGTCAGTAATGACATGATCAATGAGCTGAACGAGAAAGTGAGTGCAGAGCGCATTTTTGTGACGATATAATTTTTGATTGTTTCAGTGGTGAGGTGGGCGATGGTTGGAAGGCACGATGTTGGCTCCAGAGAAGCAATGCAGAGGTAAGTCCTATTTTTCAGTCAAGATCACTTCCTAATGTAGATAGTGAAATTGCTCCAAGAAATCGAGACGAGCGAGTATATGATGAGCCTTATCATAGGAAGTGCCGACTGAAGTGCTAATGTTGTATAGCATATTGATCCTGATAAAGTAGATAATGATATTGATGCATGATTGATTTGGTGAATGGAAAGTGAAATAAGGTGTATTATTTTCAGTTGAATCGAAGGAATGCTGTCCGTAATGGCAATGGAGTGTGCCTCGACGTCCAGGTCCCTGAGATGTATGGTAAGTTTGTCAAGAATAAGGGAATTTTAGTATGAATGAATGGGATTATTGAGAATGGTTGCAATTGAGTTGTGAATGAGTGCTACATCATTGATTTGAATTTTTTGGTGAAATGTTGATGACAAATGGTGTCTTTCAAAAAGTCAGCGAAAGTATTCGGGAAAGCATCATCAGTTGAGTGATGTTGCGATGCCGGTATCTCTGTCTTACTTAATAGAAGTGATGTTTGTGAACATTGATGTCGAACGAGCTTGTCAATATTGAGTATAATGAGTACAGTGAACCGTTGACACTGACAGACGTTGATGTTGATGCTTTAAGGTGTAATATCAAGAGAGTTAATTGAGCTGAAAGAATTGGAGCATAAAATGTGACGTGAGGCTTTGTATCGTACGAATCAGACAGTCACTTTACGAGTATGCCGCCTGACGCGTGACGTTTTCAGGCCACAATTATTTTGAATGATGAAACTGATCTGCGACGGGCGGACTGATAAATTGATGAACGCGCAGATTCTGAATGATTGCTTTATCCTTTTTATCAAAGCTGTTGTATGAGAGTGAATATGTGAGCTGGAATGTAAGCCATAGACATTCACCATTTCAGGGATGCTGTTGGTGTTGGTTGGTGCTACGTTCCTTGAAAGTGAAAGAGTAGAAGCTCCAGTCAGCTGGTGAGTTACAAGGAATGCTCGATCATGTATGTCCATGCGTGACTGCAGTTTTAGATGTAGCCTAGAGTATGGTAGGAGGATTTAGTTGGTTTATGAGGTATATCCACCATCTGGTCTATTGAATGTTGAGATATAATTTGAGGAAATAACTCGCTGCTTTGGGTCTATTCATGGGAAGGTTATTTTTATAGAAATAGTAAGAAATATTTATGGTTGTGATCAATTTGGAGTACATGGAAATAAATTGTTTTGTAGATGAAGTGGAGATGATGGGTTTCGTTTTTAATGTTGAACCTGTTTATCGATATCTATAGAAAGTGTCCTGTCTGAAGATGCTTAATGCAACATAGCAATGTTTTGATGTGGGAGTGTCATTTGATGAGACATTTGGATAGCTGGTGTTTTAGAATAGGAATGCTTTAAGTATGGATGATGATTAAGTCTAGCATTCATGAATTTTGTTTATGAATGATATTTTGACTTGCCCTCTCTGAAATCGTTGTTGACTTGATGTTTTTTATGATTAGTAAATGAAGAGCCTTATTGATATTCGTTGTTTTGCAGACAAGAGGAAGAATGGCGGAATGATTTATTTAGAATGAATGAGTAAGTTTGATATTGAATTTGTTATTTTGTTGCCGACAGATGTAGATATTTAGATTTGGTTGAAATGTTCGAGATAGATGCGATTGAGTGTGTGTGGAAGCTGTTTGCGGTGTGGTTTTAAAGTGTTGATTAGACAAAATTGCGAGGTTATGTTGTAGCTGTTTAAGTATGAGGTTATGTATGTTTTTTGGTAAAAGAAGCTTTGTTTTCTTTTTGATAATTGACATAGGTCCATTGCAACTACGAAGCCTACATTTAAATGCCAATGTCTAGCTCGTATGAGATCCGATTCTGCATACTAACGATGATTGTGACATGGCTGATCCTATGACATGTTGTACAATGAGGCATGGTGGTTGTAAACGTTGTCGATGATATGAAGGAGGTAGGCTAAGCTATTACCAATAAAATGATAGTTTTGATTGAGAAGTGAAATATTCCCATCGCCACGATGAAAAGGCGCAGTGCCTTTTATATTGCCAGAATATGAAAAATGGGATAAATTGACAATGCGTCATAGGAAACGGCGATGTTTGTGATGTGATGTGATCACGACACGGTGACGCTATGTTTGCGGCTACGGTGTCGAAAACGCATGACATTTGATTGATGTCAGTAATGACATGATCAATGAGCTGAACGAGAAAGTGAGTGCAGAGCGCATTTTTGTGACGATGTAATTTTTGATTGTTTCAGTGGTGAGGTGGGCGATGGTTGGAAGACACGTTGTTGGCTCCAGAGAAGGAATGCAGAGGTAAGTCCTATTTTTCAGTCAAGATCACTTCCTAATGTAGATAGTGAAATTGCTCCAAAGTTGCCGGTATCTCTATTACTTAATGGAAGTGAGGTTTGTGAGCATTGATGGCCAGCGAGGTTTATCCCCCCGCCGTGTATGAAGTGTGTGAAGGTCAAGGTCATGTGTAGGTGTGTGTATTATGATCATTTTGAGTTACAAAACTTTAACGTTTAAAGATTTTAAAATCTTGAAAAACTAGTCTTTTTTCTTAAAAAACTTTTTCCAGTTGCACACACCTGCATGCAACAAGGATTTTTTGATGGAATCGGTACATATGTTGTATCATTCGAAAGCTCTTTTCATTCTGATTCCTGTGGTCTATTGTATGCAATATGTATGACTTCTTCCGGAGCAGCTGTAGACCTTTGAAAGATAGAATTTTAGTTGAAAAGCGTTGAAATCATTAATTTACTTCTTGCATACAAGAGAGATTTTTTCATCGAATGGGTACATGCGTTTTATCATTCGAAAGCTCTTTTTCATACCAATGATGTATTGTATGCAATGTGTATGATTTCATCCTGAAGTGGTACGAGCATTTGAAAAAAACATTGTAAATCTCTTCTAGCTTTTATCCAATTTGACTAATATTTGAATTACACATGAATATTCACTTCAAATTTATTCTAGTAATATGAAATATTAAACTTAGAAACATCAAACTCTGAAATACTTGTTGATAACTTTTTCAGAGATGAATATATCCCCAGTTCCCATTCAAACCTTATCAGGAATTCAATTTGTGAAATTTTAAAACAAGATTGTTCACTTATGTAAAATCATATTTAAACATAAAAAGTTACATATCGTTGATATCAGGGAAAGGAATGAGTCTTTTAAGTCAACACGAACACACAGTCTTCTTGGGGTCACCAGGGCAGTGTCGTGGCTGGATCTATGATGCTGAATTCCAGCGCAGTTGTGACATCGGGTTTCATTCGCCCACATATTCGCTTCGTGATGGATCCTCTTGGGCGCATTCCGAACATCTCTTCCACAGCGTGCCTTCCAGCGGTGTTACGGGTCCTGTTCCGAATACCTGATCCGGCTCGATCCTTTCAACTGGAGCTGGAGAAGCGGGAGGTGTAGTGATTCTATGCATGGTTAGCGTAATTACAAGAGATAACTTTCAATATGGTACTTGAGGATTAGATCCTTTGATGAGAATTGGTACCACAGCTAGGACTTATATACAGGGTGTCCGTAAAGTCGCTTGACTTTTAAATTGAATATCTACATGAGTAAACAATGAACGTTTACGTCAGAAACCCTGCTATATTACGCAATATGAAGGGGAATTTACGAATCTAGCAATAAGAAATGAATATTCGATTATTTAACTGCTTGAATTTTACATTCTGCATGCAGTCATTTTTGTGATAAATATTATATGTGCAATTATAGTTCTTAAGCTTTGGTGAATTTATTTCAGGGTCAGTAAATGTTTAAGTCAATTAGCTGTGCTGTTAATTATGTCAATTGACCCTACCTAGGACCATAGCTCAAAATTTTCCCCTATTCAATTCTGTGAAACTTTCATCACCAGCCATGACGACATGCTTAGTCATTGATTGATTCATATCGCATCATCTTCAATTGAGAACGTCAAATTAATCAGCCTTCATGGCATAGAATTGCCATCCCATATCTATGACGTGATGTTTTCGCTAGCCAGTGACAAAGACGCGTGTATCAACCAATAGTTTAAGTCTGTATCATAGTGTTTCCTCATGCTATGTTCGAAATCTCAATGTGAAGTGGTACGATCGCTGCCTATCGTATTAACAATGGATCTTCAGACTCGGATAGAGATAGTTCAGTGCTTCTATGGATGCAATAGAAGTGCCACAGCTGCCATTCGAATGTTTAAGACTCAATGACGTATTCACAAAGATCCTTTTACAACAACATCGATTGCAAACATCATCAAAAAGTTTGAAGAAACTGGCAGCGTTCATGATAAACCTCGCAGTGGCCGTCCTACAATGGATGACATGACAATTGCAACTGTGAATCGCGTCGGAGACTAGCTCAAAATCAAAGCTAGGAGTCACGTCAGTTCGCAAAGTGGCTGAAGAGGTTGGCATCATTTCAAAGACTAGTGTCCATAAAATCCTTCGGCATGAGCTAAAACTTTACCCGTACAAATTATAAGTCTTGCAAGCACTTGAGCCGGTCGACAAGCCAAAGCGCTTAGAGTTTGCGAGATGGCTTCTCGACAATCAGAATGTAATCGATGACATTGTCTGGTCTGACGAGGCGCATTTTTCACTCGATGGGATCATTAACACGCACAATTGCCGTACCTGGTCAAATGTTAAGCCATCAACATGCATCTCAAAATCCGTTCATTCACCTAAGTTATGTGTCTGGATGGGATTTTCTGCTAAGCTTGGACTACGACCTTTTTTCTTCTCCAACACAGTGACAGCTGATTCCTATCTCCAGATGCTTAAGGAGCACGTGCGTCCTCAACTTGCGCAAAAGCGCAAATTGTCATCCTGTATATTTATGCAAGATGGTGCCCCACCCCAACCCCACTTTGCAACAAAGTTACTAAACTTCCTCGTCCAGACATTTGGTGATCGCGTGATAAGTCGAGGATGTGACCGAGAGTGGTATACCATCATGGTAAGCCACAAAGCCTGGACCAGTTGAGTGAGAAGATCACTGATATCTGCAATGAAGTCACACGCGAAGAACTTTCCGCTGGTGTTTTCGGCGATTGACTGCAGTGATTGATTGCGATGGCAATCATTTCGAACACTTGATTTGAACATTTTAATCATCAATTATTGGCTTCTTACTGTTAGATTCGTAAATTCCTTTTATGTTGCGCAATATAACATGGCTTGTGATAAAGTTTATTGCTTTCTCATGTAGATATTCAATTTAAAAGTCAAGCGAATTTACGGACACCCTGTACTTTTTAAACAAAGGAATTCTCAACGGGCAATCAGAGGTTCCGATTTTCCGATGTCATTGTTCCAATTAAGCAAGTTCTAATCCTCCTGACTTGAGCAAACATTAAGAACGAATCGATTTCATCATGAGTACCCAGAAACAATTGTTCTGTTTCCAGAATGAAAGCCAAATTATAATGGGTGGACCTTTGTATACGAACGTTAATTTGTGTTGCTGATGCAAGGTGGGGTTGTGGAAGACTCTAATAACAGTTACAGCACTCCAAAGGAGAAAGGGACTGCCGGCGAAGTGCCCTGTAAATGAGTGTAAACACGAGTTCACAAACAATATAACATTCTTCGAATGGGCTGAGGACTTTTTAAAGTTAATGGAGTCCCCCGACGTGACTTGTATCCGTCATTTGTTTTCCATGCTTCATTAAACTTACATTGTAAACCTCTTGTTTTTACTTTACAAATTCTGTAAATGGGATTCTGATTAGCAAGTAATTGAACATTGATAACATAATTTCTGATCTGTAAGCACATTATGAAAATAAATGAAAATTGTCATCATAGTCACAATTGTCGCATTTAAGCAAGCAGTCTCAAGACAAACAAACTGTTCAAGTTCCGAAATAAATGTTCGCATCCCTGTTCACTCACTTTAATTAAATCTCGGAACAACCCTAGTACACAATTGATTGTACCGAACCTCGAAAGATGAACTCAATTCAAATCCCAATCGGAACGCGGTTCCTATTTACATGTTTGGAACGCCCTTCGCATCCTCGTTAAAATCCTCACTTTACGCGCACTTATTAAAATTCCTAACTTATTAACTACTTTCACTGGCTACAGGCCTTTGAGGAAAGTAGATGCCTTTCATCTTAAGAACCATCGCTCACAGAATTAAAAAAAAAAATTATAAACTGAGGTCGATTGAGTAAAATATTGTTCACGTCAGAATTTGGCGGCAAATTCAAATGAGAAAGGTCTCAAATTTTATGATGAAAGCAGTTTCAAGAAGTGTCCCGATAATTATCGAGAGGTGTAATTGGAATAACATATCTGGTCAATATTAAAGAAATAACGTGGAAATTCGATGAAATAGCCCAGGAATTTGAAGCTTGAAATCTTAATACCCAATATTACATATATCATGTGATGATCAATTAAAGTATGCCTATGGGCATTGCGCATTATATGTAAGACACGAGTAGGTCTAAAAAAGCTGATGTCACCAAACAGCAAAACAAGAAGCATTAACAATTCAATTATTTGACCAACAAGGGAGGCTCCAGTATTCAAGGGCATATTATTTTGATGAAGATCACTGATTTTATCAGTTCACTTTATATATATATATATATATATATATATATATATATATATATATAGTAGGCTATATCAATTCTTCGCCATGCTGTCCTGGTGCTTTGTTCTCGAAAATAACTACAGCGCATAAAAGCGAATATCATAGCTGCTCAAATATTTCTAAATAGTCAATTTGATAGCTAATGAATATATCCGCAACTTATTGGTTGCATGAAAACAACAATTCTGATTTTCTGGAAAAGATTACTTTTTCATTGAAACTTTGGGAAATCCTGTGAGAAAAATGATGGAGAGCATAAACAATTGAAATTATCAGAGGAATCAAGTTGTGGGGAACATCTGTTACAATGGGCCATGTCTTAAAGCATGAAGTTTTACTATCTATAGGTTCGAGGAAAGGGCTGGTGCTGATTCATTGTTCCCCACCCTCCCCTACAGGGATATGAATTTTCCGCAGAATTCCACAGGGGCCATAATGAATCTATGTATTATTTGCTTTTTTCTGCTTGTGGCCCCTTGAAAATATGAATTTCCGCCAGGGCCCGTCACCGCATTCTCATCCCTGATTACAAACAATGGAAATTAATAATAATAAATTAGTTGAAACAATTGTGCCTGTTTGTAATTTTATAAATAAAAAGCGCACAGAATGCTTTCGAAGTCATAATAAAGTTTATTGAAATTAGGAAGAAAAATGTAAACCTGACATGTTTCGACTGGTCTTGTCAAAGGTAACCCAGCATGTGAAATTACATTGAAGGATAGACATTTTTTAAGAAGGAGAAAGTTGAGATACAGGTCAACACGCGATAGCAGCGGCAGACTGTGAGTCACCCGATTACCATGGCAAGCGAAGATTAATCACATGGTCCTTTTGCTTGCACAGGTTGGGATTATCACGTCTAATAAACAATGCCTCGAGGATACGTAAAATGCGGTCATTGTAAGCGTGGCATACAATCTCAAAACTTGCTGATAGGGTCATTCGGAACACTACAGCAACTGAGCACATGTTCAGTAATTGCAGAGCGAGAAATTCCTAAATGACCATTTAAGAACCACCTGGGTATGTGCTCCCGCGCTCGAACTGTCAGGGGTCGTGACGTCCGTCCAATATAGGTTGATCCACAACCACAACGAAAAGAATAAATAACAGAAGACGTGGCGGCCACTGGCAGACGATCTTTAGGAGAAGCAACAGGAATACAGTTGGTCTTAAAAATAATTATGGGTTTTGCGGCAGGAGCAAACTTGGCCAGCAGTTCATCGATCGATTTGCGAATGAAAAGACTAGATTTGTCACCATAGAAAGGCAAGTTGACATAAACAGCCTTTCTTTCAGCGGTGGCAACAGAAACATTATTGATCTCAGTGACTTCATATTGATCGATGAAGTGCTCAGGATAAGCATTAGACTTCAAAATAGCACGAATGGTATTGAATTCTTGGTCTAACATTTCATCAGAACAAATACGAAGCGCACGAATAAATAGAGAACGGACAAGGCCTCTTTTATAGGCAATGGGCACGAAACTGTGAAAACTCATGTAAACACCTGAAAAAGTTGGTTTACGGTGCACTGTGGTACACAGTTTCCCGTCAGGCATGCGTTGTATAGAAACATCAAGAAACGGTAGTCTGCCCTGCTCTTCACATTCATAAGTAAAATTTACATGAGGATGAAAGCTATTGAAAATGTCAAGTAAAGATTCTCCTGCCTCCCTGCTCCTCACAAGAGCAATAATAAATTAATTTAAGGCCTCTCGAATTGTCCCGTTGTAAATCCGTTCGAAGTATACCATGAATGTCACGTCAGATGCTAAACTTTTTTTTGAAAAAGCAGCAGTAAGGGCAGAATTGGAAATTGCCAATTTTTTGTAAAAATTTGGTTGTGTTTTCATCAGCATGTGACGAAATGTGACATTTATATTTATGGAAATGTAGCAAACTAGGACATTTACGCCCATAGGTATGTGACAAATCTCGAATATCAAAATGTGACGGCCCACCCATGCGCTCCAACTATCTGCTTGAAAAATATCATATTTCAATGAATTTTTGACAAAAATGCAGACTTTATGTAAATATTAAAACTTTTACAGGAGGAACACTTGGGTTAACATTTCTAAAAATAGCAATGTTCACTGTCTGACTCAAGTGCAATGTTAAGAAATTTTCCACGTTTTAAAGTGGATGCTGTAATAATGTACCGACGCTGTAGTAATAATCCGACGCATTTATTATAGAAGATAGCAGAAAGACATCACAATTACTCGTCAGACCAATACACTTCTCGTAATAGAATGACCACGCATGCAACATTGATCGCTTCGAATTCACTATTCTTTCTTTAGAATCTATTTATGGGAATAAGTATTCAGTTCTCATTTCAATAGTGGTACTTAAGGGTTATCTCCCCCCAGGTTTTCAAATTTGTCTGGAATCTGCAAAAATGAATCAATCGTCACCAAACTTCAGGTAAACGCACTTTTTTAAAAGCACATTTTCTACCCACATACAAAATTTTATGCAGATCGGACAAGTACTTTTTGCTTGAGAAACGATCACGTGAAGTGTAGCGAAGTCTGCAGCTTGATCTGACTTGGTCTGATCGACGCATCATTGCTACTCGTGTGTGCATTGTTCTCTCTCCCTCTTCGTCTCATCCACTGCCTTTTGAAATCTTCCCTCGACCATGCCACACCTTTTTAAGAAGCATATTAATGTGAGGGATGCGGCCCGGTCATCATCGCTTCACGAGATGTCGGGAAATTACGTTGTTGACCTCAAGTGCTTTCTGCTCCGACGGTGAGGTCATAAGAAGTCAGATCAAGCTGCCGGCATCGCTGCACTTCAAGTTAACGCTCCTAATTCAGAAAGTACTTGTCAGATTTGCCTTAAATTTGGTATGTGGGTAGAGAATAACGCAGTTACTTCTACTTAAAGTTTTGTGACGACTGAATCATTTCTGCGGATTTTAGACAAATTTGAAAACGTGGGGGGAGATAACCGACAAGTACCTAAATTGTTGTATCTAGCGTTCAAATTTGTTTTAACAAGGCTGTTGAACTGACAAGTACTATTAATCCGTTTTCTCAGTCAGCAAGTACTTATAGAGAACAATTTTCTAATGAAATTCCAAATTTCAAAATTGGAGTTCGGTGTAGATATTAGAAAAAGCTAATACAAACGAACTCTCACATGTGCTTTATTCAATTTGGAAAGATCTCTGGTTATTGCAAGTGAAATTTCAAATAGAAATTTTGAAATAGTTTCCATGTCGCCGATAATGGGTAGTCACTGTGTTTGCACATCGGAGTGTAGAGCTCTACTTCAGTGTAATGGGAGTTAGGATGCAAGCACTGACTACCTGATCCCGCTTCGCTGCTTGTGCATAGGAGCAGCGAAGGAGAATGTTTTGGTCCTGTGGTGGATTCCCGCTAGTGCATCGCTAGCATTTCAATAAAATAGGAACTACGAAGCCAGCGGTTTCCGCTCTATATACTAGCGGTCTAAATATGCATTTTCTGATGCGATAAAACATTTCAAGGATAGGCTGTTGTTAACACCAGTCAGAGCCATCCATACAATTATTTGAATGAACTTAATTGCACTTATACTTCTAATCGCACATTTAACCGGTTGAACAAGCACAGATGATCAGGCATTGTGTATTGTAGCCCGCAAGCTATTTATGATATCTGAATAATTTTATGATGATAAAAAAGTTAATTCTCCGCACTGTCTAATGATCATAAAATAATTCATTTTCATCAACAGATTCACAAAATTATAAAGCTCTACTCATGTAAATCGTATAAATATTTGTTTTTGGCCAATTTTTCAGACCTTTTTAGACAATTTTAAATGTTGCAAGTGGAATTTGCCTTTTGGGATGTGATATTTCTAAAGCTATCTAGCCTGATTTCAATTTATTTCGCCAACTTTTTTTAAAGCTTGTTTGAATTTTACTTCAATGAACACCAATGCAAGAAACGGACGAAAGCATTTATATAATGCGCATACAAGTTTATTTTTTATAAGTAATTTGATTAGGAGAATCAAAGAAAGATAAAATCCTTTGGATTAAGAAAGATTTGAGACCTTGATTCTCCAGCGTCCTTTTTAGAAGGTTCAGATACAAATTTGATATCTGACGGTTCCCAAGCGCCCACTGTTTCTGCGCAACCTGGTAACTTGATGGATCATAAGTTGTAGTATTTCTGGCACATGCGGTCTTTGTCATGCGTGGTAGTCCAGACTTCTCTTGTCAATATTGATAGCTTGGCTTAATTAGTTAATTAAGTGTGGGTGGTGACCGTTTTAGCTCAGTTAAGTCCTTCGTTACCTTGGTGATATATTGAGTGCCGCAGATGGATCCAACCTTGCAGTGACTTCGAGAATAAGGCAATATTGAACTTGCACCTTCCCTGACATCCAAAGTTCCCACCTTGAACATGAAAAACCAGGTTTATTCTGTTTGTTTCTGTAGCGTGATGATGTGCGGGAGTGAGACGTGGGCTGTGAAAAGTGATCAGATCATGAAGAGAGAAAGAGCAGAAAAGGCAAAGGTGAGAAGAATGTGCGGTGTGAGGCTAGCCGTTGGACACAGGAGTGAAGACCCAAGAAAGAAGATGACCCTGGAATACATATTTCCGATGTTCTGCGAAGAAGAAGAGTGCGGTGGTATGGCCACATTCTGAGAAGAGATGAGAATGACTGGACGAAAAGATCCTTCCAGTTGGAGGTAGTTGACATGAGGCCAAGAGGAAGACCATAGAAAACATGGTCGCAAGTCGTCAGCGAGGATCTTTACGCTCTGGACTTGAATTCTGCAATAGTCTACATGCACGATCAATAGGAGTGAAGGCACGCCATCAGATAGCAGCAATCGTCTGACCCCGTTCAACGTGGACAAGGACGACAACGAAGAATTTTGAGATATAACTGAATACATAGCTATTAAAAATGTCGCGCTCCAAAAGGCAATTATTGCTTCTACTTAACATGTTTGAAATTTGAAGTCTGAAAAATCAAGTAAATGCAATATTTTAGAGCTATATGAATCAGTCGGTGGAAATGAAATTTTGTTGTTTTTTTTATGTCCAACAGTTCAAGTTTATGAAATGAACTTTTCTATCGATAGAAAGTCATTTAGATTCCATAAGCAGTTCACTAGCTAAGCAGGCCATCGAAAATGGACAGGTTAAATATACGCTTACAAATTTTAGGAACCACCGATCATAGAATTAAAAATATTGAAAATTGAATATATATAATCAAGTATTGGTCATTATCAAACATCTCAAATTTCAAGCTAAAAATAGTTTGACGATTGTGTCCGAATAATGTTTTTGACTGTGTAATTGGAATAGCATACAACAAATATCATTGCAGCAACATCTGGTCGATGCAAAAAATAACGCACATATTCCATGAAATCGTATTTAAAAACATTCGGGGTATCGCCTGAAATCTGAACGCCATCCTGTTCAGGGAACTTATGTCTTTCATGCTGATGGGGGTCACGCGAGAAAAAGTTCTTAGAGTATAGAATACCGGAAAGCCTAACGGAGGCCTTCTAGTTGAAATTTTTTTAAACATGCAACTATTTTTAAAACTCGATACAACAGAATTAGAAATTGTGCTCTGGAGCTTAATTTAAGTTGTGTGTAGGCACAAGATGCATTTTTCAAGTGGAAATGTACACCTCCGATTTCTTTGTGTGTTTTTCGCAATGGTCCCACTTTAGTACTATAATTATTTTAGAAGTAATGTTAATATAAAGCAATTTTACGTTTTTGATAGACTATTTGCTAATTTAGTGTTCTTCTTAAATGTCGTTGAAGTTAGCACCAACTTCAACACCAACTTTTTGAATAGAGTTTGTACAGAATAGAAAACCACATGTATAGGTACTACTGATGACGCAGAGTTTGTACAAACAAAAAATTTTCCAAAATTCGAACTCCTTCACCTTCAAAATTCAAATTTAAATTCGAAAAATTGGTGCAAGTATTGGTGCTACCTAGTTAGCGAGTTTGTACAGCAATCCGACGGAAAAATTTAGATACAAGAATAGAAAACTGAGTTTGTACAGCAACTTCCAGCACTTTCCTTACACGAACAAACGGTAAAAACCGCCAAAAACCGATTTCTTCAGAAAATGATAAGATTTTCCAGAAACCTTCTTGGTGCTACATGGAAAATGAGTTTGTACAGTGCTCTAACCGGTGGAAGAGTGTTCTACTAATCGAGTCTGAGCTTGAACACACACTTCTCCGACACTCCAGCACTCCTACGACCGGTAAATACCGGTTATTGTACAGTAACTACAAGAATACTGCCCATTTATGAACAAATCAATTGGTGCTACATGGAAAATGAGTTTGTACAGTGCTCTAACCGGTGGAAGAGTGTTCTACTAATCGAGTCTGAGCTTGAACACACACTTCTCCGACACTCCAGCACTCCTACGACCGGTAAATACCGGTTATTGTACAGTAACTACAAGAATACTGCCCATTTATGAACAAATCAATTGGTGCTACATGGAAAATGAGTTTGTACAGTGCTCTAACCGGTGGAAGAGTGTTCTACTAATCGAGTCTGAGCTTGAACACACACTTCTCCGACACTCCAGCACTCCTACGACCGTTAAATACCGGTTATTGTACAGTAACTACAAGAATACTGCCCATTTATGAACAAATCAATTGGTGCTACATGGAAAATGAGTTTGTACAGTGCTCTAACCGGTGGAAGAGTGTTCTACTAATCGAGTCTGAGTTTGAACACACACTTCTCCGACACTCCAGCACTCCTACGACCGGTAAATACCGGTTATTATGCAGTAACTACAAGAATACTGCCCATTTATGAACAAATCAATTGGTGCTACATGGAAAATGAGTTTTTACAGTGCTCTAACCGGTGGAAGAGTGTTCTACTAATCGAGTCTGAGTTTGAACACACACTTCTCCGACACTCCAGCACTCCTACGACCGGTAAATACCGGTTATTATACAGTAACTACAAGAATACTGCCCATTTATGAACAAATCAATTGGTGCTACATGGAAAATGAGTTTTTACAGTGCTCTAACCGGTGGAAGAGTGTTCTACTAATCGAGTCTGAGTTTGAACACACACTTCTCCGACACTCCAGCACTCCTACGACCGGTAAATACCGGTTATTATACAGTAACTACAACAGCGATTCGATGGTTTTGTTTCAAAATTGAATTGTCGGTTGAATCGCTAACTTTGCCCAGTGAAACGACAATTAGAACAATGTTTTGTTTCAAGAAATGTTATTGTCCATCAAAATATGAAATCTACTGAGAATGGTGCACAAAACTCTGGAAAAAGGGGCCGTGTACATCATGAAGGTCACGTGTGGAAAGCTTAATGGAGGCGGTACTCCAAAAATGAATAGCTGCACCAAATCCAAATGCTGACATGGGAGAAGGACGACAGATGAATATCGAGCTCTCAATTTTTACATACTCTATTGCAGTAGGAAGCACAGCATAGAAAGGTCAGATAGGATAAAAATGACTTGCGACATTTACGCAATGAAGGACGAATATCTTAAATACGATAATGATCGGACAGTCCGAAACGCATATAGAAAATCAACTACATGTAAAAGATATAGAAAAGAGGAACATCGCTGAAAATGCCTGTACTAAGTTGTGTCAACAAATTGTAGTTAATAAAGCAAATACAAGTGCACTTAAAAATCACGGCAAAAAACAACAATCTTCATTGTACGTGTTGCTTGCAATTCATCACTAATATCTGAAAAACAATCGAAGGTATAATAAATGTAAAAACTGCATATACTTGCCCATAGTCTAGCTGATAGGACGAAACATTGGAATCTGTAGAATACAAAGGGAAAAAAGTTTGTCTACATATGTGAATTTAAGGTATTAGTAAAATCCGGAGAACAATCAAAGGTATAAAAGTAAGAATTGTACAGGCTTGCGTATAGCCTATGAGATGAACCGTAAATGACCAACAATGTGACCAAGCGATAAAGTTTTTAAAATACAATAGGAAATGGTCGGGATGCACTAGGTGACATGCCAGGCGTGATTCACGCGTAATTACGGAACACCCCAAACATCCGTGGTTAAGGACATTCTATTCTTCTACCCGCGTACATACGCGCTGCACTAAGAGTCAGAAATCACTTGATCTGATGCTGTTAAAACATGGGAAATGTTTATGAATACGCGCGGGCGAGCGTTTATAATTTGCGCGTCGTCTACGGTTGTCTGCGTTGCCGCTTGAACCACGGATGAACCGCTAAGCATTTTCTGTCTTCCCTGAGCATGAAATTGAGGTCCTATCACATTGTTTAGCCTCTGATACATGCAGACACATGAGACGCAAAGTCTATAACAGGACTGCCAACTATACTAACTTATATACCGGTAACTTATATTGCAGCAATATCCCGCATAGCCACGGATGTTTGGGGTCATGTGTAATTAGTTACGCGTGATTGAGCGTGGCATGTCACCTAGTGCAGTGATGATTAAAAGTGCTTTTGTACACAACAAAATTTTCTATAGTTCGAACATAAGCTGAGATGAAGTTTGGAGAAAGATTTTGGAGAGCTCACTAGTTCACCTTAGTCAGCTCTTTGTCTGACAAATGACTGTCAATGGTCAGGTGATGGTCAGTTGATGGTCAGTTGATATGTTTATCTCCTGCAATCACTTACAACTCGCCTATATGATATCTCTAAGTTTTACATGAGAATTGCAACTGAATATCAGTTTGATTATTCAATCTGTCCACTTATGGAACTCGGGTATTCAGTTATGAAGCTAAAAGTCTCTTCTAGCAAGGAGTTTGGCCTATAATTCGGATAGGCTCGTCCATGTAAATACATCATCTGGCACTTAGCCTCCATAGTGACGAAAGCGTCTTTCATTTGTCCTTTCATTTAACGAACAGATTTCTTCACAGCCGCTGCTAGCAATTAATAAAGCACGTTACATCCAATACGCGCATCGACAGATAGATTGTCTGAAGAGCAGGTCACCTGATATTCGAAGGAACTGAGGCAATGTTGTTAAACAGTGTCAATACTTTATTTTTAGCAACAGCAAATGGACATCTTATTGAATCAGCTCTTTCGATGTACATCATATTCTTGTCGTGAAGAAGTCATCACATATTTGGATATAATTGATCCTGCAGTGATCTGTGTAACAAATACAATGGCAATGTGTTCTTGATTTCATTGAATTATGAATAACAACTTTGAATAATTCATTAGTGAATAACAAAATACTTATATTCCATAGCAATGAAAATGAAGTAATCCAATCACAATTGGGAACCAGTTAGACTAAGCAAAAAGTACAACGCTGTCAAGAGATTGAATTGCTTTTTCATCTTCAGCAAAAAAACTTTAATTTTGAAAATAATTCATGCAGCAAAAGGCTAATAGGTAGGCCTACAGCAACCAAATTAATTGAATAGCATAGACTCTTACTAATAGCGAGTCAATTAATGCATGTGTTGAATTGAAAACATCACTCGTTGGAGATCTGTCGCAAAAATTTGCCACCAAGATAGAATTATTTTGAGCGCAACAAATTTTTGTTGCAAATTTTTGCAACAAAAATTTGTCGCGCTCAAGCACTTTTAGTCGTGGCCAAAGTAGATGTGATACCATTTTTTCGTGTAAGCGGTAGACACGTCCGCTTGGAAGTAGCCCCAAAGCGGAATAACGGGATAAATATATCAACTGACCATATAAACACTTCCCATCATATCAACATCTATCGAAATAATGAACTACATCAATTCTGCAACCACAAATAGACCAAGATCCACTTCTGTATGTGAAAATGTCTATTGAAGGTAGCGATTGGGCACTTAGGAAATTCTTGTAAAGATCAGTTGTTCTATTACAAAGATAGGAGAGAAATACATCACCGTCATTTCATACTACATTCCCAACCTATCATCGGAATTTAATTCGTAACACTATATGAAAACGTACTTAGTTGCAACAACACCCAAATAATGTCGTATTCATCCCAATCACGAGGTAAAATAGATTTTGAAGTCACCTACTTTGACGGCCAACAAAGAGAAACTCATCAATCCATTTCATAAATGCGCAGTATTCTTGTAGTTACTGTACAATAACCGGTATTTACCGGTCGTAGGAGTGCTGGAGTGTCGGAGAAGTGTGTGTTCAAGCTCAGACTCGATTAGTAGAACACTCTTCCACCGGTTAGAGCACTGTACAAACTCATTTTCCATGTAGCACCAATTGATTTGTTCATAAATGGGCAGTATTCTTGTAGTTACTGTACAATAACCGGTATTTAACGGTCGTAGGAGTGCTGGAGTGTCGGAGAAGTGTGTGTTCAAGCTCAGACTCGATTAGTAGAACACTCTTCCACCGGTTAGAGCACTGTACAAACTCATTTTCCATGTAGCACCAATTGATTTGTTCATAAATGGGCAGTATTCTTGTAGTTACTGTACAATAACCGGTATTTACCGGTCGTAGGAGTGCTGGAGTGTCGGAGAAGTGTGTGTTCAAGCTCAGACTCGATTAGTAGAACACTCTTCCACCGGTTAGAGCACTGTACAAACTCATTTTCCATGTAGCACCAAGAAGGTTTCTGGAAAATCTTGTCATTTTCTGAAGAAATCGGTTTTTGGCGGTTTTTACCGTTTGTTCGTGTAAGGAAAGTGCTGGAAGTTGCTGTACAAACTCAGTTTTCTATTCTTGTATCTAAATTTTTCCGTCGGATTGCTGTACAAACTCGCTAACTAGGTAGCACCAATACTTGCACCAATTTTTCGAATTTAAATTTGAATTTTGAAGGCGAAGGAGTTCGAATTTTGGAAAATTTTTTGTTTGTACAAACTCTGCGTCATCAGTAGTACCCATACATGTGGTTTTCTATTCTGTACAAACTCTATTCAAAAAGTTGGTGTTGAAGTTGGTGCTAACTTCAACGACATTCTTCTTAATCAGATATAATCCATAGAGTATGGTATAATCATGGGCATAATGACACTTCAATTATTTTCTTTTGAAGTCATGCATTTTACTAAGGTGACTAACTTGCAGAGCTGTGTATCGCGGAAGTTAAGTCCGCGATTCCGCGATCGCGATCACGGTATGAATTTTGACCTGTCCGAGATCGCGGATTAAATTCAGACTCAAGTCTGCGATTTTGGTTGGAAATGTCAGAAATGTTGAAGATGATTTAGTTCACATCTTATTTTTCCTTCAACCTTCAATTATCTACTAAAATGATCTAACATGCTAACAAAATCGCTAATGGAAAGTCAAATCAATGCTTTCAGAAGCGGTGATGGGCCCATTAACCGAGAACAGTTCCGGCCGTACACACAGATACAGATGCGTGAATCGCTATCTTTGTGAAGCACAACACTCCTCTGCCGAGTTCTGCTGCTGTCAAGCGCCTCTTTAGCTCGGGAAGGGACATCCACAGTTTTTTGAAAGCAAACTTTGGACTTTGAGTCTACCCAATCAAATGCCATCTGACGAGGAGTTCATTTTGACGAGTACAGTTTGCAGACGTACAGTGGCGGACTGTTATGCAGTTATATGTATATTCTAACGCTTTATTTTTACACCTACATTGTTGTAAAATAAATATGGATGTGCATGAATTGCTTAATTTAACGGCAAGCTAGATCTACGGTAGCGATAGCAAAGTCTAAATTCTGCTGCGTTTCTGACATTTCTATAATTTGAATGATTATACGTCGGTACATATTGAAGACGCATCCTCAAGTTCTAGAGTCCCTTGCATCGTGTTGTGTATGGTACTTGTATTCGAATCATTATCACGATCTATATGTAGGCACACATGGGCCGAAGCCATTTGACGCCACGCCATCATTCATTTCAACTTAGCAAACACGAGTAGGCTTCTCCTCAGCTAAACACAATTGTAAAAATTATGCGTTACAGTAAAGTAAGCATTATTAAGCATTATATATAATAAGCAGTTTTTATTTCGAAATCAAAGCCTCGCAGGCATGGAGATTACGCCCCTGCTAGCTTTTATTTCCGCACATTTTGTAAGCAAGAAATATGTCAGTCACCAACTGATGTGTTCACGTAAAAGGCGCAAATATTTAACAGCTTTAAAAACTGAAAACTGAAAATGGTTGTATAGTGATAATGACTTGCTGCGTGCTGTAATTGGGTTGCATCGAATATCCGGTTCAGGCATATATATCCATTGCCGTTCGGCAAGCCGATTATAAATGTCCTTTACCGAATAACAAAATTATGATCATTTGGAGCACCAATAATCAATATCTGAGTAATAATTTCAATAATCAATAAGTTATCTGATTAGTCTGTTGCGTTCAGTCGAAGACCATTTGAAGTGTACGAAGAACCACTCTTTTTTATGGGTTCGTGCATTGTGTTGGCCTGAGAATATAAAAGCGTTCTTTTCCTCTACTTACTTATTTCTTTTTTGGAGGTGCTTCCGTGTCCTTGAAGCTTTGGTCAAACTGGTGATGAGCTCGGATGAAAATGTGACAGCTGCTTCTTTGCTGTGAAATTATAAGGTCCATTCACACCGGACGCGGCGCGTCCTCACGCGTCAGAATTTTCGTTCAGAACCTTATTAATCCTATGGGGCTGTTCACACAGAGACGAGAGGGTCTAGTCCTAGGTACACCTTCTCCATGTCTATTTCAGATCTTTCCAGATGAATTTCAGATATCTATCAACAATCTCAACTTTGAAGATATCTGAAATTCATTTGGAAAGATCTGAAATAGAAATGGAAAAGGTGTAGTGGTTCACTACTTTCACAGCTGCTCAACTTATCTGCAATATCACGACTTCTCATCTGTTCAGCATGTTTCTTCACCTCAATTCCTGAGTCTAACTGTAACATCAAGCGTAATTACTGAGCTAAATGCCTCAACGATCCTACCGGGAAGTCACTTCTCACATGTGTCATAATTTAAGACAAAAACGTTTTCATCAACCTTAAAACTTCTCTCAATAATACGCTTATCATATGGTAAGACTTCTGTCTATCAAGAACCTCCTCAACCCTACTTCTCAAACTTGGATGTATACGGTTGAGTTAGTTGTTGCCTGTTGAACAACAGCTTCGCCGGAGTCTCATTAGTCGTGGAATGTGGGGTATTACGGTACATGAAAAGAAATCGGATCAACTTGGTCTCCAAATGTCCTTCTTGAATCTTGGAGATTCCTTTCTTCACGGTAAGGACTGCTTTCTCTGCCAATCCGTTAGAAGCAGGATGATATGGAGCCGTTTTCACACGTCTGATGCCCCACTTTCTAGTAAAATTTTCAAATTCAGCGCTGGCAAAACATGGAACATTGTCAGTGATCAAGATATCACAAAGGCCGTGAGTGGAAAAGGAAAGCTTGAATTTGTTATTGTTACCTCACTTGTCGATAAACTGCATGAAAAAGCATCAATGTATCGCGAATAACCATCAATCAGTACTAAGATCATCTTCCCATCCTTTAGTGGACCCAGGTAATCGGCATGAATTGCCGACCACGACCTGTCAGGTGTAGGCCAATGATGGAGAGGCATTTTATCAGGCTTGTTCTGCGTCTGTTGACATGGGGAACACGTGTGAACCGCTATCTATAGGTCCTTGTCGATCCAGTACATGTAAGGCCTCAGCCACACTGAAAGCAAAAAGCAAGCACGAGCGTCCCGAGCAAACGTATCTCCGCAAGCTATCAATCGCTCTGGTTTGCTTTGCTTGCAGTGTGGCAGACTATAACTGCTGCAATGATGACTTTATATTTGCTGCAAAACGCTTTGCTCGGAAACGCTTGGAAAAGCTCGCAGTGTGGCTGAGGCCTAACAACGAGCGATAGCTTTCATCTTAACAATTCCTGGATGGGTTTTATGAAGCAGCTCGATTGCACGAGAACACAATGATCGAGGTAGTACAACTCTACAACCCCATAAAAGACAATCCTGTTCACACGACAACTCATTCCTTCTGTGATAAAAGGGTCGAATAATGGCATCAATGGCTTCTGACTATAGACCAGTGCGGACATAAGACATCACCAAGATAGGATCAGATCGAGTTTTGGACTCAATCTGATGTGCATTCAACGGCTCAGATACACTCAGAAGCTCAAAGGAATGAACATGCTCAACAGAGATTTTGGGCTTAGGGCTAGAAGCGGGAAGTGGCAATCGCATAAGAGAGTCAGCCCAGGAAATATTCTTGCCCTCTTTGTATCGGAACTCATAGTCACAAGCTGACAAGGTGAAAGCCCACATTCGGATTCTGCCTGAAGCCATATGACTGGTATGCCTGGGTATGCCTTTCTTTTCACCTAAGAAAACCTTCCAAAGGACGGTGATCACTTCGAATTGAGAAATATCTCCCATAGAGGAATTGATGAAATCAGTGGCGTCGCGTGCTCCCAGACCATAGGCCTTCGCTCCATAGTGGATTCCTATATTTCTGCAGCAGACAGCATGAGCTGCATAATATAATTAATATGACACTATCTTAATTTCAGTGAATTTTCGAACACATACAAGTACATGAACATTCAAGTCATGCTGGCATCTATTACTACAGAATAAAATGAAATGATGTGGGAATTAGATACTGATATTTAAATGAAAGGTACACAGAAGTCCATAGACTACCCAATGTAGACTCTTCTGTATGTGAATTGTGATTCTATGTGACAGCCTCTTTTTCTGAGCGGCCTCATAAGGATGCAATCCTAAGCTTATTGTTCGTCAACGCGACTCTTGTTTTCCCAAGATTTTAAATGTCAAATGACAATGAAATTGGATGTTGATTTCTCACATGACGCTTGATCGCCTTACCATAGAAAAAATTCACTCTCGAGGAAGCTTTCGCCAAAGCAGTTGTGTTTATTATAGTCTGTCAATCACTTACATGTTTCAAATTTAGGGCTGCTAAAATGTTTTTTGTGCTCCTCCTCATATTCTATCCCTTGAGAGTGGTTTAGTTTTATTTCAATGCCATGAATTTAGTGTACGATGGTTTGAGTTTTCTGCATAATCCATCGGACTGGCCGGTGTAAAAAATGACCACGGTTGAAATCGCCGCCATAAACATAATATCCACAATATACCCTGAATCATTATCTCTGACTGAATCACACATCAATTATGGAAACTTCGTCGCTGTATCTTTCAGCGGCTTCTCACCTTCCGATCCGACATTCAGCCATTAGTGAGCGCAGACACGACGATTCAACGCGTCATCATCTTCTCCAAAATTTGGCGAAGTCACGAATAGGGAAAATTTGCGCCTCTCTCTATCTGAATCAAAGACTTTATAAATAGATCTTTTCTTGCATTGCTGCAATATATTTACTTCTTCGTTTCTATCGGGAGAAGACGGGTCTAACTATCGAGCTAAGCGCACACGCTTCACATATCACACAAACACATGAATCTCTGTGATTTGCTGTGAACATCCCCAGCGCATTGTGTGATCGCTTGAAGATCCCTGCAATTAACAGCTGTAGTCCGGTCTGTTAAGTCACAATTTCACGCTTACGTTTACCAGACTGGAAATGTCTATGAATTTTTGTATGATGAAAGGTAATGAAATTTTAAAAGTTTTGAGTCGTGGGGTCCAAGAAAAATCCGTGGAGGAGAAGAGTCCTCACGTCTCAAAGTTAGAAAAACATCACGATTTTTGGTTGATTTCATTGGCCGAATTTTATTTGTTTGCATTCAATTAATTTTGTTTGATATCATTTTTATTGTTCTCACCTTGGTGATTACAATAAACAACTTTTAATATTTTCCAAGCTGTTATATGTTGCATTCTTCACATTCCAAAGCCACTGATGCATCACACAAGTGTAAATTACATTTACAAGGAAATTTAGAAACAAGTGACAGCTACATCATCGCTGCAAATTCACAACAACGTAGAAAATAACTATCTGCTGTCCCATCATAAATATATTCAACATTTAAGTGTCTAGGAAGATGCAAAAGTATTTGCACCCGGACCAGGCTATTTGACATACAGCAGTTAAACTTTTGGCTGTGTCAATTCATGAGTCGTTGTGAAATTTTTTAATGTGTAAATGGGCAGTGGCTATTATATCGGCTGAGCTGGTACGATTTTGGTCTCACGACTATTGCACCTACTCAGCAGGTACAATTATCTTCCATGTCTGCCACCACGCTTCAGATTTTTGAACCATTGAGGACTCACAATTTCTCAACATGACAGAAATTATTCATCAGAATGTATCTTGACTCGCTGCTTTTCTTGCTTCACCATACTTTGTCTTGATTCATCTTCTAGGCTTTGTTTTAGAAATTCAGTGATTTCTTGAGCTAAATAAACTTATTTCCAAGCTATAAGACAATTTCGTCTGATATCGGCAATTTTTGAATCATATCAGACTTTTAAGCTAATGTCTGAATAAAGTTTTTGTGACTGAGAAATCATCAGCTCGAGTAGAGCAGAAAATGTTGAAGCTAGACACCACATCAGCAATCCCAAAAATTAGTCTACTATGTCGTTTCAACAGGTACATTATCGTTCATAAACTGTTCACATTCTACTATAGAACGAGTTGGTATTTTATGGCTCAATAGCGACTAAATAAGATAGCCGTTGATTACCGTCAAATAGGCCTACACGTCCATAGAAATGCAATCATTGAAAAAGCGTATGCATTTCAAAGTCATAGATAGATATGTTTCCCCGATGAATTGACTTTGTTTGAAGTTATTTGGTGATAAATAACCTCTCTGTACCAATTCTACAGGGATATTGATTGATTGGTTCCTGGCTAGTTTGAAATTGTGCATGAAGAGAATGCGGCTGCACCAAGACAGTTCGTCATGACAAACTCATTCCTGACTGCCTACAGGTAGTGATGAAAATTTTTGAAAATTTTTGATTTTTTTGATAGCTGCCTTATAATTTGAGCGCTTCCACTGCCGAGGCAGCTACGTACCAATAAATTGGGTCTAAAACTCTTAATTTCATCATTATTTCGATTAAAGCGATCGTAGCAATGCGAGTTCCGTTCGCGGATTTTTGAACATTCCCTTGCCACAGTGGCTATTTGTGCCATTTTGTTAGCATTTCTAATTATCACACAGACACCGTTTTGGATAACGTGAATCTTGCTTTACAATAAGGGTACAATTTCATGCACTGTGAAAGATCTGGAGCAAAAATAATGTACTTCATTTTGGAGATTTTCAATGACGCAAGTCGGACAATTTGACGCAAAACCATTTTTACCAACTGAATTCGTCACTTCAGATACGTGACGTGACGCAAGTCGGTCTTTATGACGCAAATGGTATATTAGACGCAAGAAGTATATTTGACTCAAGCTGAAGTAAATGAAAATTGAAGTCAGACTTTTTGACGCAGTTTGTATATTTGACTCAAAATCATGAAATAAATTCTGAAAACTTCCTGACGCGTCCGGACAATTTGACGCATTTGGTATTTTTGACTCAAAAACGATCGATAATGCAATGCGGTATATTAATATCTAAAAATACGGTCAAAAGTCTTCTCAACAATTTTATGTATCGAATAAAGCGCTTATCTCAAAAGAACAAGTTAACATGGAATCAAATAGGCCTACATTAAATGATGCCCAAGATTAACAATCTTAGTTCAGACAGCGGTTCATGGTAGATTTTGCACAACAGAAATAAGGCGATCATGCTTTCTTCTAATTCAATGTTATCCACTGTTAGAATTATTTGGCAGGATAATTTGCTCAAAGTTTCAAAGATCATCACACTATAAATGAGCTAATCGCAGGAGTAATTTTGTATCATCTGGAACATTCATCGTAATCGAAATATAATTTGCAAAATGCTCGAATCGATTAATTAGAAAATTGCCATCTCATGTCAATTAATGAGACCGGAAAGTTGACACTCCGTTTATCAGGAGGGCAACGACATGACCTGAATAGTAGGCCTTGCCTACATTCTTTGGCTTATTCAAGGGATCGTCAAGTAGGCATGTCATTCCTTGAAAATGCATGAAGCTGGAGGAAGGAATTGAAACTCAGAAAATTGTTTGGGTCTAATTTCTGGACTGTGAATTTGGCAAGGATGTGGAGGGGAGCACAGTATGGAACCGAAAGCAATAGGCCTATTGTCAATAAGAACTTTGTAAAGGGATAAAACAGCAGAGCATTTATAAGCTTCACACCAAGTGAGCAAAAATTAGAGGAAAAACCTGACAACAAATAATAAATATAAATAGGACAAAGAACAAGAATAGAAGGATATCAGCAGATTTCAATTTCCTTTCAGGCTATGGTTTTCAATGATTTATGTTATTTTCTTGATATTGTTATGTATGAATTGAGGACAAAAGTAGGCTACCAAAATTCACTCTAAGCATTCGATAGGGCTCTGAGATTCTTAAAGATATTTTTATAATGCTGGGATTAGAAAATGAGAAAATCTAAAAAAAAACTAGAAATCGCAATGGGCAGCAGTGGCATGAATACACATGTAGACATACAGACTTCTGATATATCTGTCACATGCATATGCAGATATCATCATTACGAGAAAACATTACTGTCTACTTTCGTCTACATTGTACCATAGCTAAGTTACGCACAATGATGATGCTGAAGCGCTACAGCATCATCATTGTCACCTTCTTTAAATCACACCCCTCCGAGCAAACGGATCAGTAGTAAGCAAACGGCGAACACCCGACCGGCGCCCCCCCCCTCTGGAACGACAGAGGTCTGTCGTGGTGTGCCGGCCAGGTTGGTCCACGTTCACAAAATGTTCGCTGACTCCCCCCCCACTCTGGAACGACAGAGTGTCGTGGTGGACTTGGGCGACCGCCAGGATTTGTCTTGAGGCTATAGTGTGTGATGTTTTTCGTGCAATCTGCTGAATGTTGGGTTGTAAAATGGGCTGTTTCGAGTGGAAGGAGTGCTCGGATGAGAAAACGGAGGCCAGATTCGGATTCAGCGTGAAATTCTGCATCGGTATGGTGAATTTGAACGCAATCGGAGAGAAAAAAATTTCGCTGACGTCCCCCCCCCTCGGGAGAGCTCGCTTCGATTTTGGCTTCCAGTGGACGGATTTTGTCGTGCCATAGCTCGTTTGAAAGCTAAGAGTGAGACAAATTCAGTGAAAGAAACGGCTTGTTCATATCTGTCTTCGTTTAGATGTGAGACGCCATTCAAGATTTTGGGACATTGGCGAAAAACGACAGAGTTAGAATTTGGGACGTTTTGGGCTGTAGCTTCAAAACGAAGCATCGGATTGGAAAACGGATTTCAGATTTGGAATCAGCGTGAAATTCTCTATCTGTATGGTGAGTTTCAAGTCAATCGGCGAGAAAAAATTTTCAACATTTTTCGAAAAACGACAGAGTTAGAATTTGGGACGTTTTGGTGTTTAGCGCCAAAACGCACCATCGGATGAGAAAACGGAGGCCAGATTCGGATTCAGCGTGAAATTCTGCATCGGTATGGTGAATTTGAACGCCATCGGAGAGAAAAAATTTTCGCTGACGTCCCCCCCCCCTCGGGAGAGCTCGCTTCGATTTTGGCTTCCAGTGGACGGATTTTGTCGTGCCATAGCTCGTTTGAAAGCTAAGAGTGAGACAAATTCAGTGAAGGAAACGGCTTGTTCATATCTGTCTTCGTTTAGATGTGAGACGCCATTTAAGATTTTGGGACATTGGCGAAAAACGACAGAGTTAGAATTTGGGACGTTTTGGGCTGTAGCTTCAAAACGAAGCATCGGATTGGAAAACGGATTTCAGATTTGGAATCAGCTTGATGTTATTATCCAATCAGGATCATCATCCAATGAGAATCAAGCATTTCTATATAAATAGCGAGCCTTCCACAGTGAGAATCATTCCATCGTTGAATCACACGAGTGACGGACGCATATTTTCTCTCTCTATTCTATTATCCAACTAAAATGGTAAGTCGCTACTTTCCTCCCTCTCCTCCCTTAAACGTAAACTTAATACAATCTTTTTCATTTTCAGGCATCTACTCCATCTGCTGCACTAGTAGGACAAAATGGCGTTCAAACGTTACAAGGTTCGCTACGGTCAGATCATCTACAACTGAGGCCAGTGGAAGAAACAACCAAGGTACATAATCCTACACCGCTGCAGCGTAAATTTAAACAAGTCTTGCGTTATGACGATCATAGCGTAGTACTCCAAACGGGAATGCTCCCTTCCACGGATGTCAAGATAATGCGCAATCAGTATGGGGACTACATACTGATCCCCGTGAGTCCGTACATTCGCCACCAACTTGATATTATTGAGGAGTACGTGACATTAAATATGGACATTCCTACTCCTCTTGCTCAAGAGTGGAAGGCTAGAGATGACAAGGATACTCCCTATAGAAAGATTTGGGATGGTAATCACATTTGCCTACCGGTATCACATTGGTGTACTTACTATAAGAAGGATGGAGATCATTCAATACCCATCAGATGTGATGATCTCGGAGAAGGTACTTGGGATATCCTTTTCAAAGTGAATGGGCTATATTATGGTCGACACAAGGATAATAAAATAGTCTCTCTCTCCATGCATATGGAATCCATCCTATATATTCCAAAACCACCCAACGTGGATGACATAATTGATCAAATCCTTAACAGCAGTGGTACGAAGCGCAAGTCGGAGAAGAATGCTGCATCAAAACGCAAATCAAAGAAGGAGAATTACTAGTCCTTTCCTAACTCTACCCTATGACAATTCGCTTATGTGCTTTGAGTGTCGTAGACGTGGTCTTATTAGATACATTTTACTTCTTCGTTGCCATCATATCATTTGTGTATTTTGTCGTGAAAAGCATCGATGTAATTCTTCATTTTGTAATATGTTATAGAACTCTTCCTTAGATGTGTAAATTTCCGTTTTAGGCTTCTATCATCATTTTTATGGATTGTGAGGGTGAACCTGTACAGGAGCTCAGTGCTATTGCTATGAGCAATTGGACATATCAGATTGTTAGTGTCTATCATCAACATGCCAACTGCGATCCCAATGTTGATCAATAGGCGAGAAAACACATTCATGGACTTAATCTGAAATATTTGCAAGACTATGGCTTTTCTTGTGAGAGTGCTCTTCTTATTGACTTTAAACGATGGTTAGCTGCTTTCAATGTTATACGCATCTTTTGTAATAATCCTGGTAAGGAGAGGAAAGTATTTCCCAATCTAATCATTGATGATATTTTGCTCCCGCCTTGGGATAGTAGAGTGAATCAACATTATCATGAAGTCACGAAACGTTTTAAGGATTTGTGTGTTCCTATTTTGTCTATTCGTTGTAGTAGCCACGTTCATAGCCAATGCTTCTTTCCTCCTTACCTCAACACTGCCAAAGTCCTGTATGGTTATCATTGCTCGCTGTATGATAGTTACCAGCTGTATCTATTTTATCTCTTTCAAACCATTGATTTATAATGCATGCTTGTTACCGTTATTCAATAAATGTCACTATGAGAAGAGTTGTTGTTTTCATGCAATGGATGGGTTAGATAAAGGGCGATCATGTCTTTCTCAAACGACTGCGGAACATTACATTTTCATAGGCAAAGTTTAAAAGGAGCTGTTCAAGATTATGTGATAAATTTTCATAAAGATGAGACCGACATCGAAGCAGTGGTCGATGATGCTAGCACTCTATTTCTAGAGTTAATGAATACATTCTCTGATAGCATTATCATGGCGCGATTAGTTGCGAAAATTAAGTTTAGTCATTTTGGAAAGGAAGAGGTGGAAAGTCGCTCTTTCCATTTTGCTTCTTATTCAATGGAAGTGGTAGATCACCCCGAAGAATTTTTTAAAAGACATATGATAAAAATTGCTGAACGTCTTAACGCATTTAACCATCATGGCAGCAGTCTAGTGATTGAAGCGATTTCAGATATTCACATTCAACTTTCTATAAAGAAAAATTGAAAATGCAGTGGTACTTGATTGTAGCACAACTGGTTTTCGAGCTATGTCTGCTCACTCTCGAAGTTTATTCCTTCTGTACATGTGTCTATTATTTAGAAAAGGCTATCAAATTCATATCTTCAAAAAGACTTGCTATAGACATCAGTAACGGTGAAACTATGTGTTGTGATGTATGCAAGCGAAAGGATGGAAATGAAAAGCGCATCTTCAAGAGATGTAAGCATGCTTTTTGTCAACGCTGTTTCATACGTAATTGCATTCAACTTTGCAAATGTAACCACTGTGATATTGCTCATTTCGAGTGTCACTTATGTCGCAATAGTTAGTACCTATGCAAATGTGGTAAAGATAGGTTTTAGCAAAGACTAACACGGAAAATGGCGAAAAGTAAAATGGCGAAACGTAAAAGTCAAAAGTCTTCAAAGTTTTCTTCAGCCATTCAAGCTCTCCGACGAATGAAAGCAAATCAGCGATACAATGCTATACGACATGCTAACGATAAATTCATTTGTGAAATTATTTCTCATGTGAGGAAGTTGAGGACGAAGAAATTAGCGCCAAAACAACGAAAGTTACTTAAGCGATATGCTACGAAATTGCGTTTCATCTCCAATCCTAAAGTCACCCTTCAAAGAAAGAGGAAAACTCTAACACAAAAGGGCGGTTTCCTTTCAGCAATACTTCCAATGATAGCTCCTGCCGTGGGCAACCTATTGGGTAATATCTTTGGCTCTAAGCGTTAATTATGCAAATGTTGAATCTCAAAGTAATAAAATGGATTTCAGACTTCAATGTGATAAAGTTCTGACTGTATCAGGTCCATCTCGTGCAGGTAAAACTGTTTTCACGCTGAATTTATTGGATAAAAGAAGGGAGTTGTTTAAGGAACCTATCAATCGAGTGATTTGGTGTCATGGTATTTATCAACCGTCGCTGTTTCAGGAATTGCAAAGTCGCAACTTTATTCGACATGAAGGAATTATTCCAGTGGATAAACTTCAGTCTAATGATGTTGTTGTATTGGATGATTTATTAAAAGAAAGTAAGAATTCAAAAGATGTTACAGATATGTTCACTCGCGCAGCACATCATAAAAGGTGCTTTATCATCTATGTCACACAAAATTTGTTTCCTGATGGAAAAGAAGCTCGTACACGAAACCTGAATACACACTATTATGCTATTTTCAAGAATCCGCGAGATAAAAGTCAATTTGAAATTTTAGCGCGACAAGTTGCACCAAGAGGTTCAAAAGCCTTAAATGAAATTTTTCAAGCAGCTACTGAAAAACCACACGGTTACTTATTCATTGACTTTACGCAAGAGTGTCCGGAAGAATTTAGATTTCGAAGTGATATTTTGAAAACTCCCATGATTATCTACAAACTATGAGTTCTTATTCTCGCATGATTGTTATTCCTCAGGATGAATATGTACAATTGACTGCCATGCAGCAAGTAAAGCAACCTCTTGCAAATCAAATGTATAGGAAAGAAATAGATTATCAGCAAAATGTTCACATCAAAGATCCACATCGTGCTGTATTATTACAATCGGAAACTGTTGAGGAATTGAAAAACTTGAAGAATAAGATGCGTGACTCTGTATCGACTGCTACACCTTTAGCATCTCGCGCACATGCCATATCTCTTTTCAACAGTATTGAACCCCATCTCAATGTAAATGATAGAGGAGAAATCATTACAGATGAAAATAAAGTGATTGATGCTTCACGTTATGAAGACTTGATTCAGTATGCAACACGTAGAAAGCGCCGTCAGGGCTATGTTCCACCTGGTTGGTCATACTTCCTTAAACTATTGAAAAAGCATAATGTACCAAAATTTGCTTTGAATAATGAGACATTGAAAGAACTTGATTCAACAGTGGCTACTGCTCCAATGCTTCAGACGATGAAAATGCCAACAAATTGGTTTAAGACGTCACCTGCTACATCCCCTCCCACACTCACTAAGCAAACAAGAGGAAGAACTCGACGAAGATCTACATCGCCACTAAAACTAGTAAAAGGAAAACGTAAAACAGCTCCTCCCAAGAAATACATGTTCTCAGACTATTAATATGAAGCAGATGTGTTGCTTGCCATGTAATGAGCCGCCAGAGGTGAATGTCGTTGTCACTTGCACTTGCTGCGCCAGCTCTCACAATGAAACCCCTAAGCAATGTGAACACGATCGCAAAACCGCTAAAGCTAAATGCTGCAGTTGTTGTAAATGTAGAAAGGCAAGAAAACAAAAAGATGAGAAGGAGGAAAAAGAGTCAGTCGTCATCGACTGAACGTTTGAAGTCAATCTATTATGATGTAAAACATCCGGCAGGATTTGCATCTATCAAGAAATTATCAAAAGCGAGTGGTCTTTCACAATCACAAGTGAAACGATGGTTAAAGGGTCAGGCTACCTATACACTCCACAAACAAGCGAAAAAGAAGTACCGCACCCGCCATTATATTGTTCATGACATCGATGAACAGTGGCAAGCAGATTTGTGCGATGTCGCCTCTATTTCAAAACATAACTCGGGCAATAATTTTATTTTAACCGTCATTGATATTTTCTCGCGTTATGCGTGGGCTCAACCTTTAAAAACTAAAGAAGGGAAAGGAGTAGCAAAAGCATTCCAAACAAATTTTCGAGAAGGTCGCATTCCAAAAAGAATTCAGAGTGATCAAGGAAAAGAGTTTGAAAATCAGCATGTGAGAAGATTATTTGAGAGGCATGACATTGAGTTGTTTAGTGTAAAGAGTGCTTATAAAGCTGCACTCGTTGAATGTTTTAATCGCACATTAAAAAATCGCTTGTGGCGACATTTTACTGCCAACTTGACACAAAATTGGACAAAGGTTCTACAAGATACACTCCATGCCTACAATCACTCTATCCATCGTTCTATTGGACTCAGACCAGTAGATGTAAATGCTGACAATGTAGATAAAGTGCGCGAATAATTCCAACGTAAACGCATTCATGTGAAAAGTGATGTGAAAATTGGCGATAAAGTTCGTATCTCAAAAGTGAAAAGTGTTTTTGCTAAAGGGTACCTTCCGAATTGGACAGAGGAGGTATTTACAGTATCAAGGATTAATCAAAAAGACTCTCCGACCACCTACAAGTTGAAAGATTACGATAATGAAGAAATTGAGGGTAGCTTTTACCGCGATGAGATTGAGGTAGTCACTGAAAGTGAAACATATTTGGTAGAGAAAATCATTCGATGTAAAAAACGACAAGGTGAAGAATGGTGTCTTGTTAAATGGACTGGTTATCCTTCAAGTATGAACTCTTGGATGCGTCGTGCCGACATCTTTCATCTAAGTGATCGACAGTGATTCATGCAAAGTTGTAACTAACAATGTTTAGGGTTTGAGCTATGAATCCAACTGCCTCATTTTATTCAAGACCCTCCTATGTAAGTGGTGGAGGACAAATTTACATCGGCGCTCGCCGCCAACGTGGTGGTAGCATACTTGGTGCACTGAAATCTGTTGTAGCACCTCTCATATCCAATGTCGGTAGATCTTTAAAACGAAATGTTTTAAGTAATGCCGTTGGCTTTGCTGGTGATGTTGCTAGTGATCTTTCCAGAGGTAGAAGTTTTAAGAGCAGTTTGTTGAATCGTGGGAAGGAACGCGGTTTAAAAACATTGAAGCAGACCTTTGCTGGTGTTACTCAGGGAAAGAAATCTCCTAAACGAATGAATAAAGGAAGAAGGAAACATCGCGGAGCTGGAAAGGTGCGATCTTCAGTCAAAAGGGATTCACGCAAACGTCGTAGAGGCTCTAATCATTCATCAGGCGCTAAACGACGACGCTGCTATAACTTCTAATCATGGAGTGTAAAACTTCCGGTTTTTGTTTGTTCGATCAACAAGCCATACAGACAGATATTCTTAGTTCAAGTATTGTAGATTATCATCCTCGAACAGCTGAGAATGCTGGCCCCATTGAATTTGTTATTCCTGGTGGTAGTGATGACTACATAGATTTGAGTTATGCGATGCTTGATTTGAGGTTTAGAATTCAGCAAGCAGATGGAACTGCTATTGAAGATGCACATAAAGTTGGACTGAACAATTTACCATTGACTACATTACTTCGCGATGTTTCTCTAACGATTGGAGAGCAGCAGGTGGAAGGTGGTCAAAGCGATTATCCCTATAAATCATATTTCAATCATGTATCACAGTTTCATCCAGCAGCACAAAAAGTCATATGGAAGCCATGGGATGGTACAGAGATGAAGCAGGAAAATTTGATGTTGAAACAAACAGTGGCTTTGTAAAGCGATCTGCTATGATTAAAGATAGTAAAATATGTCAGCTATATGGTCCGCTGAATTTAGACTTCTTTAGACAGTCAAAGTTTTTACTCTGTAATACCAGCATGCGACTCAAGCTGACATTGAATAAGCCTGAATTTGCGCTGAATGCATTTGCTAAAGTTGACAATTTTAGAATTCATGTGGAAGATATTGCACTTTACATTCGTCGAGTAGTACCGAATCCAAGTGTCATTAGAGGGCATGCTGAAGGCCTTAATCGCCAAAATGCCATTTACCCCGTTCAGCATACAAAGCTTCTTACCTTTACAATTCCGAAAGATCAAAAGAGTTTCATGAAAGATGGCCTCTTTCCATCGGAAGCACCGAAGCTCCTCATGGTGGCAATGGTTGAAAATGATGCATTTAATGGTAATATAAAGAAGAATCCTTTCAATTTTAAACACAATCAGTTAAGTGAAATTGCTTTACGTGTAAATGGTGTGAGTCATCCTGGTCCACCCTACAAACCAGATTTTGCTTCGGATCAATTTTTGCGCAGTTATGTTGATTTTATGGATGTCTTTGGCTTTTACAATACGGATGACACCAACGGACTGACTATGAAAGAGTTTAAGAGTGGATATACTATTTATGCATTTGATTTGACTTCTGACAGCGATATTAGTGCACCCTATCGTCAAGCGAACGTACCTCATAGTATTCGTTTGGATTTGACGTTCAAAAGAACACTACCTGAGACTATCATTGTATTAATTTATGCAGTCTTCGATTCAAATATTGAAATTACAAAGTATCGTGACGTGATTCTTCAGTATAATCGTTAATGAGTTGGTTGACTGCTGACGATATTAAAACTAAAGTACAGCGTAATGCAGACGAAGCGACGTTGAAAGCTTTCGATAATGTCTATTCACTCGATACCTTACCACCTGCAGTAAATCACTATCCCATCTTTATTGTGCTAAACACTCATTCGCAGAATTTAGGCGGTGAGCATTGGAAAGCGATCTTTATTGGAGAAGACCGACGTGGTGAACTATTTGACTCTCTTGCTAAACCTCCAAATATACCAACACAGCAGTGGTTGAGAAAACATACGCGTCAATATAAGCGAAATGAACGCATACTACAACATCCACTTTCATCAACGTGTGGTGCTTTTGTACTGTACTTCATCTTAAAACGTTTACATGTATCTCGATTTGCATCTGTTATTCAAAACTTTTCATGTAATCCATCCTCTAATGAAAAAATGATTTGTAAGTTCTATCATGATTTGAAATAAAAACATCATGTTGGAAAAATTGTTTTTTTTATTTTACAATCCGCTGGGTACGTACATACTCGATGAGATAGTCTAGGATCACATTTGCTTGTACATGAGATTTTAGTCCAGTAATGATCACTTTACTATTATGAAAGATTGCCACATGCACAGGTAACCAACAACTAATGAGAGCTGCAGGAAAAAGTTCGGGTTCATAACACAAATTGTAACTGCTGGTACGAATCTTCAAAAATGATACACTTTCACTCAATTGAGTAGAGATCACCATATTGTCCACAGTCAGATTCGACATCACACACCTCTCCCTCTTCCATATCCGACGTAGTAGTCTTTGTAGCTCTAAGCGCATTGACTGCACCGATGAATGAGAAAGGGCGCCGAGAATCTGTACAGTCCCATTTGGGAAGAGTTGAAGATTCCGTGAATTGTTCATCTTCACCACTAACATTTGAGGTCGACCCGGGTAATACTTGCTGTTTGGAAGGTGTTGGTGTAATGTTGTGAGATCGATTTTGGTGTAGAGTCTGAAGCGACGGAGAATGTTGACGATGGTGTAGCGATGGCGCTTCATGATGAAAGAATGAGTAAATTGAGCGATGTACCTTCCTTTTATACTTTTCCCAACTACCTTGATGAAATGTGAAGTTAGTATGAAGTTGGGAATGATAGAGTTGAATTCGCCGATTGTTGACGCGCAACCAGATGCGATTTCCAATACGTGAATGTCTTTTCATATAGAAGTATTTCAAATCCTTCATGATATGATGTAGAGATTGAAAATGACGATAAGATAAAGAAAACTCTCTTCTCACATTTCCAGTTGAATCTTTGAAATAGACGTTTCGATCATGATCCGTTTCAATACGTTGTAGGGAATCTAATTTCCAACTCATGGTGCTTGGTAGTCATGTCTCATTAAGATTTGCATAGTAGGGCGATGAACTCACGACGAATAAATGTCATGATGGAGCGATGTATGTATCTTCTATACTTCTCCCAATTGTATTTGCGAAATGAGAAACAGTTTGCGGAATGAGAATGGCAGATTTGAATTTCATTTCTGTAATGTTGAAGCCAAACTTGATCACACAAGGAGATGAATCTTAATGTTTCAAAATATTCCAAATCCCTCATGATATCATTGAGGTTGACAAATTGTCGCCATGTTAATGTAATACCTCTTGATGTATGACCATGAGAATTTTTGAAATGCACGTTTCCATCACGATCAACTCTGATAAATTGTAGAGAGTCCAAAATCCAAGTCTTCATGATGTTATGCAAAGCCGCAGATCAGCAATATAAAAATGTCGTTTTATCCTATTTTGCTTAGCAATGTGGCTACAAAGAGATTTGCTAGTAATCGAGCCGCACTCTTTTCTACTCCCATTGATCATACACAACAGCTAAATGGAAATTGGGAAGTGGGTGTCACTCAACTTGTTTATAGCAACTGCATCTATACTTTTGATCATGAGGTGATGACTATTAATATGAGACGTACAGCTGCTTACCAATGTGAAAAGGGCTGTCGAGTATACATTCCACAGTGGCCAAAGAAAGATCTCTTATCATGTAAAAAGTTTATATATGATTTCTTGAATAAAGCGTGTAAACATATTGTCCAATTTACTCCGCACAATGATGATCATAATTATGTACATCATGTAGTTGAGAAAGATTGGATTGTTGGTTTAAGTCCAAGTTTAAGAAATGATTTAGGTTACCTCGCTAGCACCTTAACAAGCTATGATAAAGGGGGATATAGGGGGAATGGGCTGACTGTAGGCATATATTCACAAGGAAGAAACGATCTCATGCGATACATAAAACAGCAATGTTTATCTACAGAAATCAACATCAAAATACTGAGTTAAGGATGAATCTATTTACACGTCTCCTGAATGTGGTAGTGTGAGTTTTATTCTTTTGGGTGGTGGTATGTTTGTGTCAGGATGTCCATGTGGAAGAGATATGTTGTGTTCTAACCAGCACCTCTTATCCTCCCATGCTGAAAGCGCCCGTTTCCTAAAAGTATGAGTTTTGATCTCATGCGACTTAGATTTTAAGATTGTCATATTGACAAACGTTATATTTTTGTTTCTATAGGCTTTCCTGAAATTTTTATGTTTCATGTTAGAGACCAATGATCTTGATATGCCTTTAGCACGCTTAATACTATCGTCTCTATTTTTTAATTTCATACTGTACATTTTTGGGCGGAGGAGAATCATTTCATCTATTTCCTTCCCTGCTGTCTCATCCTTAAAGCAGCCAAGTTTTGCCTTATTTTTGATGGAGTAGAGTGGGTGATCAGTAGGATAATTTGATGTATCAAAATATCTTTCTAAAGATTTTCCTACTTCATTGAAATTTAAATCTTTTTGAGTGGTAATACCTAAGAAGAAACTATCTGTATCGCCACCCAACAAACGAACCTCTTTTACGAGAGGACATGGTTTTAGTATTTTATAAAAGAGTTGGTACATTTCAAGCTTAGAGTAATCTAGTACAGCTTGACCAATATAGATGAGCTTGCACAACTCAACTTCAGATTTTATCATTTTAACACCTACAAGGTCCTCATCGATAATGTCTCTATCGATGAATAGAGGTGATGAGACCAATTTCTTAAATTTTGTAACGTCATTGACTAGTTTATAGTTTACACGTTTTCTAACATCCTCCATCGTCTTACCAAATAGACTATTATTCTTATACTTATAAAAATCTTTTTCAAAATTATTTTGGGCTAGTGCACGTTTCTGGCTGTTGCTATCAAGATATGGTTTGAGGAAGGCTTTCTGTCTAAATTTAATAATGCGGTGAACTCTTTTTAAAATCATACCCATTTCTAAATAAAATTTTAAGATGCTAAAGTGGACTAGATAGTTGTCCTTATCATACTGGGTGAGTAAAAGTTTGCGGCAAGGTTTATAGTCGGGTTGACCGCATGATTCTAAATCTTTATGAAATTGTTTCATAAAGTCGGAAAACATATCTTTGGTCACTTCACCTGATTTGGGTGCAAGTGGAAAATCTACGGTTTTATGTTTAATATTATTTGGATAGATTAGATCTATCTCAAAATAATATCCCCAATCACCTTCATCTGGAATTGCTAGTATGTTAGAAGGGTTGGATAGATGCTGAATTTCACTATCATCTAACCAACTAAACTCAGAGTGAGGGAGTGGTTTGGATAGTGAACTATCATATAAATTATTTTGGTCATAATACTTAAGATGAGTCTGATCATCGCCTACTAATTTTGATTTTAACCTATGTTTATTTACAAATGTGAGACCACCGCGAATTCCTCGCTCAAATAAATTATACATCTCTGGATCTTGTAAGAGATGAATGGTCTCACCAGTCATTTTAAAAGCGGACTTAAATGACATGGCTGGCAGACTGACAAAGTGGACGGGATCTAACTTATCTTCTTCTAATGCCACTCGTCGAAACTCCTGAAATACATCAGCCAGCAAAAATACATCTAACTTAAGGTAGGCAATCATATATTCGCCAAATGTATGGCAGTCAAATTTTATCCATGCATCTTGTGCATGATCATAATCTTCGGTCTTACATTCTGCACCGCTCAAATCATTTTTAAATTTATCTATGGGCGGAAGAGAAGTCTCGCCGACTCTACTAATCGCATCAAAATATGCATATGGAACGACTCCTTTCCGTGTGATGACTTCATCGGTTAGATTTGGATATTGTTTCTTAAGATTTTGTGTTAGTGGAAGAGACTTTAGATTTTGTACGAGAGAGGCCAGTGATGCAGTCATAAATTGGTAGGAATCTAAAAATTTTATATCAAAATAGACCGTCTTATTTTCTTTAGTTTTATCGACAGGCACTTTTGATGTCATGGCCATAAACTTCTCTCTCGTTTGTGCTATTACATCAAGCTTCCACTCTTTCATTTGACCTAAACCTCCTTTTATTATCATATGGCTGTCGTAGCCCTTGAAATTATGGAAAATGACGGGTAATGTACGCCGTTTCATCCTAAGTGAAAAATTGCATTTTGAACATAGTGCGTTTCTAAATTTACCAGTGATGTGATCATGGTCGCGCACTTTCTTAATCTTATCATCATCAAATGTTTTACTACATTTGGGGCAAACGTTGCAACTATCAAATTTTG
Organism: Prostheceraeus crozeri; assembly: GCA_907163375.1. NCBI lineage: Eukaryota > Metazoa > Platyhelminthes > Polycladida > Euryleptidae > Prostheceraeus > Prostheceraeus crozeri. The sequence continues at coordinate 206,372 of CAJQUW010003546.1, forward strand.
CTTGATCATCTGCTGTCATATGCAATGATCTGCGATAGAGTTCACCATCATACTTTTTGCTGAAATTTGACAGCCTGTTCGAGGAATTGTAGGAATTGGTAAATACAATCCTCACCTTGCCAGACGTGCATTTTATTTTTTCTATTTTGGAAATGGTCATGCCATACTTCATAGCAGGATATGGCTGCTGGCTTGTGGATGATATCATCGATATAGCATTCGATGTCAGCATAGATGACACGAAGAGGACTTAGTTCATCGCCATTCTCTCTATATGAAAACTCCTTATCTTTGGGCATGCGCTCCATTTGTAGTTTATCTCACTTACACCATTCGTAATGAGTTTCAAATTTATTTTTACTCCTAAAGTTGCGAATGCATCTGTCACAGTAATAAATCTCTGATGAGCTAGAATTTCTTAGGTGGTGGTATAAGCGAGAAATTTTGGGAATACCGCAGTAGTGCCATTCCTCACTATCATCCTGTCTTACTAATAAAAGGTTGACAACGTGCTCATAACAACTCGAACGCGAGTTGTAGCGGACACCCTTCAATCCCTTTTCCCAAACATGGAGAACTATTTTGATGTTGTTCAATTTTTCAAATTTTTCTATATCTTTAATTTTCATATCTTCACTATTGCAGTCATCAAACTTTAATTCATTCTCCCACTGTTGATACTTACTCTTGCGGTATCGGCTATTCTGTACATCATTATAGTGGAGAATGGAGAGGACGGCATACTTAAAACAGTGCGATTCGCAATCTACAGAAATGACTGCTGTTTTATTTTTTAAACTTTTCGGAAGTTTAAAGGAGCCTCGTCCAGAGTAGTTCTCTAATAAAGTGATTTTAATCATGGCGGTCTCAATACCATCAAAAACGAGACCACTATCACGCTCGTTAAATTTATCTATGTTTAATTTTAACCCTTGGATATGAAAATTTATCCAAGACTCGCAGTCTACAACTTCGGTTGCAGGAGAGGAGGGTATGTGAAACTCCAACCTCTCTACTATTTGACCAGTATGGTGGTCGATTTTTGCATATTTTATTTTGAGATAGATGAGCGCCTTCATTCTAAAATTGGCTAAATTGTTGAAGAGCGCACCAATCAAAGATGAATTTTGATGAAACCATTCTTCAAAGTCAGTAATGGTTTCTGAGGATTCCATCTGGTAGTTCCTCACTAAATTACTTATCGATAGTTCAGAGAGTCGGATAGAGGAGGTGCTGTTAGTATAACTATTGTCACTGTGTGTATGTCGAAGTCCATGTGAAGATAGTTCAAAATGTGAGTCAAAAGACTGAATGCATAAATCGCAAGAAAAGGAGACATCGTTAACAGAATCATCCCCACCTTCGGAGATTGATGCTGACTTAGGTCTACAAACACCTCGCTTGATGTGTCGGACGAGATCACGCTTCCTCGTGAAGATGTGCCCACAGTCAGCACATTCCCGATCGTTGCATTCCCGCGACAATGTTGACATGGACTCGCTCGAGATGGGACTGGTATCACCTGAAAGAGAAATCATTCTTTCATCTCTGTTCAAGTCTCAGTGTATTGTTACAACCTACCTTGACTCAACAACTCTAAACTTTCCTCGAGAAGGGAGGGCGTTGGTGATGAAGTTGATGCCTGAAATTGAGGAAGATGCTATTAGCCACACGTTTGAGGGATATGAGTGAAGAAATTTTCAACTTACCATTTGAACGAAATTATGTTTAAGCTTGATACTTCAACAAGATAGAGACTTCACTCAAATTTGGAATTCACGAGATAGCAGTTCACTTGTACACCTCAAATAATAACAGAATTCGCTAGAGAACACTTCACTTATACGTCTCAAAGACAGAGTGAAATGATACGGATGTCACTTTACATATATATACTTTCATATTCATCATTCATTGGCTGTTCATTCTGATTGGTTGCTTGTTGATACTTAAGAATTAGAAAATATTTCAAAGTTATTATTCACAGTCAACATGACAAGCCCTCCGACAACACCGAATACAAAATTCTCTTCTCCATGCTCAACACCAAAGGCGCTCGTTGCACCAAACGCTCCAACGAAGGGAAAGGTAGAGAAGGTGTACCGACTGGACAATATCAGAAAGTTGTCATTAGCAGCGGATGACGAAGAGGAGAGTGTATGTGAGAAGGAGTGTCCCGACTTAACAGGCGTGAGGTGGAAGTATCTGCAGTACGATACTGACGATGTGATGGAGATCATCAGCAGCAAATTCCTCCACCAATTATGGGAGTGGTACACCCCTAACTCCCAGCCACGAACTATGGCGGAGTGGGAGTATATTGACAAAGTGAGGCTCGCAGTGGAAGAACGATTGAAACAAGTGAACTGTTTTTGTTATCTATGTGAAGCCAGACTCTGGGACGATATTGACGATGAAGACCTTTTGAAATACATGCCATAATAAATTCTTATTTCATATTATCTTTGCTTTCATACTGACTTACTTGAATGGGGCTTCAGTGGATGATTTAACCATGTATACTTTTTCATTTGGAAATAGTAGCACACTTAGTTTAACTTGCAATTCTTATAACATTTCATATGGGCGATGATGGTAGATGAAATAGTGTCAAATAAAATTAAGATGGCTTACACTTCTGATACAGGGATAGCAATCGACTGCGATCCATGTGTAAAGAGCTTGTTAGACTACGGAAGAGAGAAGTGTGTTATGTTGCGTGTGGCGCGTGAGTGTCCTCCCATTTCATTCCATTCATCAATTCATCTCATTGATAGAGACAGGTAGAACTCATGGTTCTCATAACGTATGCAATGGATAGTTTATAAGGCAACCTTCGACAGTTGGCTAAATGTCGCCCTGGCGCGAATGCATACTACGTTGAGACAGAGGCAATCACTTGCAAACATGACGCAGAGAGGTTTAACAAGATTGACCATTGCCGAATGTCCCTTGCGGTATACATAGCTACGGGTTTCACCGCCGCCCTTTACAGGAACGCCCGTCGAAAGGAAGTATTACACCGAACTTCATTTGCAACGTTCAAGTTGACTGATAGCAGATTCAACTTAATGATAGTATTCGCCAGTCCGAAGACTGCCCAGGGCAAACCGCGTGGAGGTTCTATCATGTCTTGCCCCATGGTGGCCCTTAACAGATCCGATGGTTCATTCTCGGGGTGTGAATTTAAGTTGACTATTGGCTGGAATAGTCAATGGGTATGACGGTTAGGTTGTCATAGACCCTATACCGCCTAGCTCGTGCTGGTGCATCTGGAACCTTTCGGATGCGAGTGGTATTTGGAGTCCACACCCCATCCGTCCAAACGATCTTCTCGATCTTCCCCTTCTTATCATCCTCTTCATCCCACTCGTCGAGGATGACGAACTCGGGAATGGCGTTGTCTTCATCGATGAAGACGGGAACGCTGTTGGCAGGAGACGTTGCTTCCATCGTGACTTGAAATTGAATGAGAAGCGCTACAATCTTCTGGCTTATATAGGGTTTTCAACAATGAATTGCTCAACAGCGAATCAGAATGCTTCAGGGATAGCAATCGACTGCATAACGTTCAAGTTGACTGATAGCAGATTCAACTTAATGATAGTATTCGCCAGTCCGAAGACTGCCCAGGGCAAACCGCGAGGAGGTTCTATCAAATCTTGCCCCATGGTGGCCCTTATGAGAGCCGATGGTTCGTTCTCGTCGCATCTGAAAAATAGAAAGAAAATAGATGAAATTATATTCAAGTGATAGAGATGATATTAACTTACCATAAATCAATTCAACCGGTTCGTTGAACCTTCAATGGTGGTGGCTGAGGCAGGTACTTGGCCGGCAACTTTCGCTTACGATGGCGCAATTCCTGAATGTCACCATTGTGTTTAATGCTTATGTGGAGACAGCGAATATCTGGCATTGCTCCTTCGTAGCACTCGCTCGTTTTATCCAAATCCTCCGACTCCATTATTACATCGTCGATAATTTTGCTACCGACTACGGGGAGGTGGAGCGTTGTTCTTCTCTCCTTGACAGCGTTATTCTTCGCCTCAAGAAGAGCCATCTTCTCCTGCTCATGCTGGAGTTTGAGCGTCGCCTCCTTCGCCTTCATATTCTTAATGCATGTGGCCTGATCCTCTACGCGACTCTCACTCGCTAGAGCCCTCTTTTGGAAACCTTCCAACTTTAATACTTGAGCCTTAAGACTCCTAATTTCCGCCACCTGCTTTTTGAGTTCAAAATTCTCATCCCTTAATGCGGAGCATTCGTTTTTATAACGGCTCATTTCATCCTTCAGCTTCTTAATGGCATACTCTTGGCTAACCCTCGCCACACCATCATCCTTAGCCCACCGCTTGGCTTGGGCTTTGATACCTCTCCCTTTTTTAGGTGAGGAGTGCATTTTTGGCGCTGGCACTGCCCGACTCTTCACAATCGTCTTCTCGGGTTTAGGAGCTATGATCGCCTCCTCAGGTTTGTTAAGGACGACCGCCTCCTCCGTTTCCGATTCAGATTCGGAGATTTCCGACTCAGAGCTAGAAGAGCTGAGGTGAGATGTCGTTGGCTGCTCATTCTTGCAGTCTTGTATGGCTTGAACTGCCATCTGCAGCTCTGTCTTCGCATCTAGGTCAACTTGTGGTCTTTCAACCGGTGGGATGATGACCTTCCCAACCTCTGAGGCATGCGTCTCTGTCTTCTCATCTTGATTAGGTTTTTCAAAAAGTGGGGTGATGGCTAACCCAACCTCTGAGGTGGTATAATTTTTCACCTTCTTAATGAGACATGTTGAATGCGTCTTATAGAAAAACTCGTTCAGGTTTCCCCTGACGAATTTCATACATGATGTGCATCCGCTCACCACAGCGACCTCCTTATGCTCTTCGGGAGAGTCGGGGAATTTATTTAAATGGCGATTGAACTCGCCACCTCGCTTGACTTCGCCACATAGGCACTTTTTAAAATGAAACTTTGAATTTCCTCCCATTTTGTAACTTATGTATCTGTAAAGGAAGGATGAAATAGAATTACTAACAGGCGACATTGGCAGTCATTTTTATAATCATACAGCTAAATTGTGAGATTGGTGGAAAGTGTCGAACCTTTGAATCCGTTACAGGCATTACTCAGAGGGGATCTTATCCCAAGTCCAAGGCCTCGGCCCACAAATCCAACCTCCCGCGGACAGAGCGTGCGTCATATCACTGTGTTGGTATTCGGACCCCAATTTTGACATGAAAACCAGTGGATTGTTTACAAAGGTTGCAAATTCCAAGCCGAAGCTCGCCTCCCACAACTTTATAAAGGTCTTTATTGATATCAGAAGGTTTGAAAACCCCGAAAATTGCCAAAAATAGCGAATTTAAATTTTTCAACTTTTTAGCACTACGTATGAAATTTTATAAGTAGTCTGTCACTTAGGGCAGGTCAATAGCGACCGAACCTTTTTTGAATCAAGTCAAACGGACTTGCAGAAGCAAAGTTACAAGCCTTTAAAGTTTTGGAGTCTTTTATGGCCTGGAGACGAAGGCCATCTCCTGGCTAACCTCTAAGTCTGACGCCTTAGCTGATATCAGCAATGAAATTTTCTAAGTCGGTTTCTTACAGAAACCCGGGATTAGGAATGTCCGAAGCTATCATCGGAGCTCAGAGAGACGACTTACCGTTGGCAATCTCTCGTCTGAATGACAAGTCTCTGTCGGTTCCCAGCTTATATAGTGTGTGGCGATCAGCTGATGACGTAATACCCATCATCCAAACACTAAAAACCCGTCTATCTCCGGGTCTAGTGCTCCGATTGAGCTGGAAATACACCATTTCCATGTAGAATTTGACGCTGAATCCGCATCTGGCCTCCGTTTTCCCATCCGATGCTTCGTTTTGGCTCTACAGTAGGCAGCCATCGCAAAAATTCTAACTCGTTTTTCCGAAAAATGTTGAAAATTTTTCTCTCCGATTGACTTGAAACTCTCCGATTGACATGAAACTCACCATACAGATAGAGAATTTCACGCTGATTCCAAATCTGAAATCCGTTTTCCAATCCGATGCTTCGTTTTGAAGCTACAGCCCAAAACGTCCCAAATTCTAACTCTGTCGTTTTTCGCCAATGTCCCAAAATCTTAAATGGCGTCTCACACCTAAACGAAGACAGATATGAACAAGCCGTTTGTTTCACTGAATTTGTCTCACTCTTAGCTTTCAAACGAGCTATAGCACGACAAAATCCGTCCACTAGAAGCCAAGATCGAAGCAAGCTGTCCAGAGGGGGGGGGACGTCAGCGAAAAATTTTTCTCTCCGATTGCGTTCAAATTCACCATACCGATGCAGAATTTCACGCTGAATCCGAATCTGGCCTCCGTTTTCCCATCCGATGCTTCGTTTGGGCGCTACACACCAAAACGTCCCAAATTCTAACTCTGTCGTTTTTTCGAAAAATGTTGAAAATTTTTCTCGCCGATTGACTTGAAACTCACCATACAGATAGAGAATTTCACGCTGATTCCAAATCTGAAATCCGTTTTCCAGTCCGATGCTTCGTTTTGAAGCTACAGCCCAAAACGTCCCAAATTCTAACTCTGTCGTTTTTCGCCAATGTCCCAAAATCTTAAATGGCGTCTCACATCTAAACGAAGACAGATATGAACAAGCCGTTTCTTTCACTGAATTTGTCTCACTCTTAGCTTTCAAACGAGCTATAGCACAACAAAATCCGTCCACTGGAAGCCAAAATCGAAGCGAGCTCTCCCGAGAGGGGGGGACGTCAGCGAAAATTTTTTCTCTCCGATTGCGTTCAAATTCACCATACCGATGCAGAATTTCACGCTGAATCCGAATCTGGCCTCCGTTTTCTCATCCGAGCACTCCTTCCACTCGAAACAGCCCATTTTACAACCCAACATTCAGCAGATTGCACGAAAAACATCACACACTATAGCCTCAAGACAAATCCTGGCGGTCGCCCAAGTCCACCACGACACTCTGTCGTTCCAGAGGGGGGGGAGTCAGCGAACATTTTTTGAACGTGGACCAACCTGGCCGGCACACCACGACAGACCTCTGTCGTTCCAGGGGGGGGCGCCGGTCGGGTGTTCGCCGTTTGCTTACTACTCGGATCCGATCAGCATCTTATAGCTTCTCCGGATATCAACGGATCTTCACGGTTGAACGGACACACGCCATTATTTCTACGTCAGGAGCCGCTTGGATATCCAGTCTATCTCCGCGGATAACAAATTTTCATCCCAAGGAGATCCGTATCTTTTAAGCGGATATATGCTTGATATCAAACTGATATCTGCTTCGTTGTTTTTTGACGGATATCCGTGCTATCGGCTGTGCATTCTGGTTATCCGCCTGGCATCCCTTAGCTAACAATGGTTATGTAACAGTCGCGACTTCGATGTCAGCTTGCTATCCCTAAGCTGTCATCTAGTATTTGATTTCGATATTCGTTGGCTATACATTCGATGTGTGAAGCTATCCGCCAATGATGAACAATCCAAAAACCAACTAATCCTCAGATCGAACAGATAATTGTACTCTATACAATCCGCGGATCCACTGGCTTCTGGCACAATTTTTGGCTGAAGGCCGAATAACGACTCTCATCTTGCCTACTTACAGGTACACACTACTAAAAGTATTCATGCTTTTCATGCAATAACATAAAAACAGACAAAATAACAGAGATGCCGACAAGCCTCAAGCAACGTAATTTTCAATCCAGTGGATACAGCAACGCATCCATAAGAATTCAAAACTACCGAATTTGAGGTATACATACAAAAATTACTGAAAATACTTGTATTTTTCAACATTAGGAGGCTTGCCAAATTTGAATGTGAATGGCCTCACAGACAGGTTTGCATGCATAGAAAATGACCTGAAGAAACTGCATATAGAAAATTTTCGTCCTATTGCATTGAAATGTTTTTTTCTTTGATCGTGTCTGACAAGATAAGGAACTGGATTAGAACTCGGCAGATGCGCAGCTTCATGGTAGGCTTATTTCATTCTGTGAAAGTCTCATTTTCGGCATCGTTCCTAGCAGAATCTCGTTCTGGCTGTTTGACTATTTCTGTGCAACTAATGATCTTTGAACTCGTGTGATCAGGCCATAGAAATGCATTAGGCCTATTCATGTATTCGACCGCTCTGTGTCACTCGAAAGGAAGTACAACTGAAATCGATGACACACCACCCTGCCATAATGGAATGGCAAAAACAATGTTTATAGGCTCGCATAATAGAGTCCAGTGGGTGAACTGTTTCCGAGTTATATTTAAGTAAACCTTCTTCAGATAATTATCGTGAGGCATGTACTTCGACTATTCTATAATAAAATTGTCAATCCGAAGATGATGCAAAACAAAAAATCTTTATAGCGTTATGTTTCTGGCAACTTCTGCAAAAGACTTTGACCAATTAATGTAAGGGTAGAATTCTTTAACCCACTGCGTAAATAACTATGTTTGTCCCTCCTGACGCTCTACTGCCTTTCTGTTGATTGTTTTTAGCTTTTTGCCCTTAAGAAGCGTGAATACGCGAAACGTCGGTCCTGTAAGCCTACATAGTTTTTATTACAATCTTATAGTCAATAAATTCTTTAAGAAGATACCTCAACGTACTTTTGGTTCATCATGAAGAATCGTTTGTTTGCGACAATCGCATTCATCAAATACAGTGTGAATTCCAAAAACAATAATTACTATTATTAGCTATATATTAGTAGTTATATATAGAAGTTTATTACAGTAGTTCTATATTAGTATTACATTATTATAGAACAATGATATCAGTATTATTAGTTCTCCAGCGTTATCAAAATGTTGCTATTAGTTCAGGCCTCCCCGGCCAAAATACAAATTTTTCTAGGCTTCTAGGTTTTCAAAAATTTCTCGAAATCTGCTTGAGTGAGATCAAACAAAAATGGGAGGTATTAATTTGGGACGGCACAAAATGGGAAGCATCATCAACAAAGCTATAGCGAAGGCTGTAAGCCTAATATAATCCATGAAGACTAGAAACAAATGGAATAAGATGAAAAGCAAGTAGGCCTACATGTAGTCTACCAACTACGTTCAACTACCGGTAGAATACTGCAGGTACTATAGTATTGTCCCAAATCGGAATTTCCAGTTAACACACATGTAAATACAAATCTGATGCACCACACTATCCCGAAGAAAGATTCTTCAGACATCCTCATCGATATGCCCTCAAGCACAGTCTATTAATCAGGACTTTCGACTTTGATGCTCAGAAAAATTAATGATCCATTCACTGCAGTGTCGATTTTGTCCTTCTAGATGAATTTTGATAACTATGAAGCAATGGGAAAAATTCTCCTAACAAATTATACTTTGGTGTAAATAACGAATCTTTTCTGAGAGATGAAGGAGAAATACAGACGCACTGATGATACCGTAGTACATGAAAAAGTACATGCATAGGCTTTACTCTCATGAATTCAGGCAAAAATTCGAACTGGAAGCCATATCCATTATTATAACAATGATATGAGACAAGTCATTGCTCAAAATGATGTATCTTTCAATATGTCACGAAGACCGAAAGTCTGAGTGCTTTATTGTCTTAGAGTGTGATGATAAAGTCCTCTATCTGATTTAAAGCATGTTTACCATTAGAAAGCAGTGCTATATTTTCTCTTAGAAAATATAACACCGGTGAGGAAAATAAAGTTCAGTTATCCTAGATCCACATTTGTCTCAAGCTGTCCTATAGGTAAATGATGTACATCTGTGATTCACGGCAACTCTTTTCACTGTCCCATATATGTTGAAATCCAGAAACATTCGTGATTTTTTTGTCCCCAGAAAACAAAAGTTCGATTTTTAATGAAGACAGGCCTCAAATTCATATTTCAACATTTTCATATGTCAAACCACAATTCACTCAGAGTTGGCAAAGCTAGAAAAGAAAATTGAATATGACGCGTCGATCATACACTCTTCGACGTGTCGAGGAGATGACGATATATCTTACAATGAAGACATCCTCAATTTTCTAGTTTCAAGTGATTAGTAATGATAAAGTGCAACACTTCTATGGTTACTGAACCTGCACTTTATGTCTTTTAGAACTGGCAAGGCTAGCGGGTCAAAAGAGAAGTCGCTTTTGACGTCGAAGAGATGACACAAAATTTTGGGGACATCGGTTTTTAGTCTCTAAAACTCCAAATAATGAATTTCAAGACAACTACGCTATCTCACAGATGGGTGAATGACATTAGGTACAGCATAAAAGAACTTTGGTCAGCTGCCTGCTGAATGTGTTTCACAGGCTTCTAAAAAGTAGATAAATTTCCGGGGACATGCGAAATCGGGTGTTTTCTGAACTCAAGCGAACGAAAAATATAATAGAATGTCAAATGCGTGTATAAAAATGATCTATAGGCCGGATAGAGCAAACGAAACCCTACAAAATGATATTATAGTTGACTGTTTGATCAATAACTTTGTGGAATCCAAGGAGGGACAAAAAATTGCAAAAAGTTCACTTTTTTCCGGATTGCACCATATAATTTAAGCATTGCAACATCTGTTATGAATTAGATAATTTTGGTCGGAAATAAAGCAATATGTTGAAAAATGAAGTCTCATAATGTTAATGAAGCATTCTTTGACTCATATTATTTGTATAGGCCTACCGGTATATCATTTCAACTTGGAATTACGCAGTTGTGAAACATACCTTTTCTTTCTTTTTTGGCACAATGTTGATCAATTTAGAAACTTCATCTGTCTAGAGATATGTCGGAATCCCAGGATTTTGAAAGTCCTGGGAATTGCATCACATTGTCCTTATATACAAAAGCCTGTCATGCCTCATGCAAAATTCTCTTGTCATTTTATTATACCAGTTTTTGTGGTATAAATGCGCTTATTAGTAGCTTAAAAATTCTTGAGGTTGAAAAAATCTGATCAAAATTTGGCTAGACTTGTAAATTGAGCTTGACGACTTAAATCGTCACACGCCATTGCAACTTAGTGATTACCATTATGACAAATTATAAACCTATCTTATTAATAAGAATTAGCTCAAACTTGGATTCCCTAAACTGTGCTTACATGAACTTTCAAAATAGGTATGAAATTGCCGAATGATTAAGAGTGCAAGCAAAGGTAATTGAGTTTTACTTCATATACTACAAATAAATCACTCTTAGAAGCCCAAAATCGACGATGACGCTTCAGCGAGTTGTAATGATGCATAGACTACACAGTAAGGAAAGGCGAGCGATTTTCAAACAGTTTCTGATCTAAGTCGACAATTACACGGCTTGTGACAGAAGAAGATAATTGACTAACAAATGATGAGCTGACTAATCGGTCGCTTATGAATCCCGAACTTAAGGTTTATCTCCAACCCGTTATCACAGTTGTTACCATCCATCCACTCAGCTTTAAGAAGCATAGAAATATTATCTCTTATTGAATAGTTCTATCATTCTTGCTGCTGAGAATGTAAAATGTGCATGTGTTTATGACGACAAATTAGGAATTCGAAGTCATGGAAAGTTTCAGTCCCGGATCAATGCGGAATCCCAGGATTGAACGAGTCCCGGTTGGGATTGAGTATTGAGTAATGACTGCAGTCCTGGGTACTTTTCCAAATCCCGGGATAGGAATTAATATAGAGATTTTGGAAACCCAATCCTGGGATTTCTGGATCCCAAAAAATTACAATTTCGGGATTACGAAACGGGTCGATTCATAATGTCTTAGAGGATGAATTTTACTTTCTAATTGTGAATTGGTATGGGTAGGCCTAATATGAGTAGCAGGATATTTGATGTTTGTTTCTTGTTGGATATATTATGCCTACATAATAGAAGATGCTACTTAAAATTCACAATTGCATGTAAGCTTTACGATACTACTTTTTTTTTACATATTTTATTGTTATCGGAGAAATATGAATTGTCATCTTCCCTGCAGCACAGACATCCACAATAAAAAAACGATTATTTTGTAGAACTGCTATCAGTATTCAATAATAGGCCATTACAAGTATTTGAAACAATTTCAGTGACAGCATGTTCGCACATTATATGAGCGACATGCATCCATATGCATATTGGGCACCCATCCCCCGGATTAAAATCCCAACTCTCAATTTGAATGTTTTTGCATTTGATCTTTGCTATATCTTAGGCAAGCACGTGAATTGTGCTTTGAAATTTTAGGTTCATTCATGTAAGGACTACCATACAAAGTTTTCTACTTCACGAAGTACTACAGAACTTATACAGTATTTTAAGTCTGATGATTTATTCACTTTCACGAGCTTTAGAGAGGCATGAGATGGGAGGAGATAAAGCGACAATATAATAGATTATGTTCCCCGTGCGTGGTATTTAGCGTATGTGTAGACCTCCCAGCACTCGTGAGCAATTGAGCAGATTTCGTCACTTTCATTGCATTAAACCGATTCAAAAATCCTAGATGAAAGAGAACTCAATTGAGTACGAGATCCGTCGACCCAAATTTTGTTGCTCAACACGAGCCTATTATCAAAATTCAAATTATTAGCCTATTGTATGTAAAGACGTTCATAAATGTGGCGCATGTGAGGAAACGTATAGGCCATGAATAATGTGTAAATGTAGCCTACGTGTAAGTCATGAATTTGTAGTTTTCATCGTGTATGTACATAAAATGTACCTTAAATGTAAAGACAAAACCGATGAAGCTGCCGTAAAATGACAAGCATGAAATGTATTATTAAAAAAATTTTATATCAAACCCAAACTCGAGCAGAAAAGTTGACAAATTTAAATGCACTTTAATAATAAGGTGATCAATTAACTCGTTGCAATTATGTGAAACACTTGCAAGCAAACAATTGCAAGAAATTATTTCTTGCTACATCAGCGATCTTCTCATCATTCTACGACGAGCACCGTCGAGTAAATCAAGCAGGAATCGCAATAATGAGTCCCAATCAATTAATATTCACTATCATATGTATTTCTTGTAAATTTCTGATCCCTGCTGCACATCTCTATACGGGAATTTGCATAATTGTAATCTTAGATAAGTTCCAAAAAGAATGAACAGTCAATGGAACATTCAGACATTAAAAAATACACGTATAAATGCTTATAGCCGCAGCACAACAGATGCACGTCGACATTGCAGCATACCCAGTGCATGCAATAATGGGAAATAGCACGAATATTGTAGAAACATAATTTATGGACCTGTGTAAGAGCAACCTATGTCATTTTTATCAGACTTAATTAGGCTTTTGATTAAAGAGAAGCCTGATTGATGACATGCCAATCGATTTTAAAAGAGAGACGCTACTAAAATTGACATTCCGATAAAATCAATGTGTTCACTGCTCATACAATATTAACTAGGCCTACCCATAATTAAATTTTGCGATAGTCTATTCAATATTATTCTCCTGGTGTCTGCTTTTGGATTTGTAATCAAATTATTATTTGCCAAATAATAGAGCTATTTGCCAAATTTGTATGTCTAGTGCTTTATCATCATCAGTGTCTAACATATATTGGAAAAAAATAATTTCTCGATTTAATAAGATGCATTTATGCAAGACAGGCGGTCACCCTACTAAAGTCATGGAATTCGGCACCTTGAAATTTCCCCACTTCAATTATATTATGGTAACCTATTTATTGACTATCTTGAATAATAAATTCTAAGGGGACCTCGCCAACCAGTCGATCTGATTCTACCAGGCAATATTTGCATGCAAGCCTGCTATATGAAGAGGTAAAGACATTTTGTAACTTACTCTATGGTGGTTGATCGCGATTATGAATGCATGTATGATTCTCCCCTCCAACTTATTATGCAATCGTGAGTCAAATATTCAATATGCGTCAAAACGTCTGACTTGAGTCAGATAGTCCAACCCGTCAGAATACCGTCGTGAGTCAAAAAGTATGACTTGCGTCAGTAAGAATGAAAATCTGGAGTCTCCGAAACCGAAACCGGCGGAAAGTATTGAATGCATGTTTTGAATACATCTTAGCAAAACTCACCTGTACACCAAATTTGGTTAGATGCGAGCGTGCGGAACAAAGTCCATTTGCGTCAGAAAGTCTGACTGCGTCAAAATGTCCAACTTGGCGTCATTTTGTCTGACTTGGGTCATCTCCTGACTATAAGGCCCCAGTTACCACATTATCATTCCCTACGATTTTATTTAAAAATTTTTTTTCAATTTTATTTTATCTAAAATATTTGATTTAGACCTAAATTCTCCTGAGAAAACAAAGAATTCTTCAAAATCTTAGCACTCCTTGGCGCACTATTCCAACAATTAGGGTTATATGAAATAATCAATTGCCATCTATCAGCATCATGTCGGTCTTCCTGCATCTGGAGTTCGAATCTCCAGTCTCAGTGTAACATTTTTTTTGGAAGATGCAAAAGCTGACAGACTTAGCTATCATCAAAACATGTATACATGTGTCATCAATGCTTTTATGACCAATTTCAAATCTTGAGGTTTCATTTGTATTGGTCATATATGTTGTCAATATATGACATTCCGTGATTTTGTTGTTGATGTGTTCAGTGTTTTACAGAAATTTGAAAGTATAAGTTGGTCTTTAAAAATTTATACAGCACCTTCCTTTTGAAAGACAAACGCACGCTTAAATCGTATCTTAACAACGGCTATTTGCTGCACTGATGTCCAAGTAAGCGAAAACAAAGTACCACAGAAAATTCTATTCTTGCGACTTATCACTATCATATACATGTATGTCTGGATTAATTCCCCGCTTGTCGCTGTGTAGATCCAGTCAGCATTTGCATGACAACTCCTGTATCACCGGAGTGGAGTTTTTCAACTCCGATGCAAATACACTGACCTTCATATGCAACACAGCAAAAGCAGAATAGGTATGATTTTTAATCAAATTTAAATCTAAAGCAACACATGTAAGTCACATTTACTGACAAAGTTATAAAATGCCTATACGCCATCTTCAATAATCTAGATGTAGCGTAGGCTAGTCTAGACAACCTAACAATATTGTATCAATTTATTGATTAGTCGCATTCAGTTAATGCAGACTTGGGTGAGATATTTACATATGTACATTGAAAATGCGCTTTGATGATGTAGACTTAATTCCGTAAAATCATATTTCATATTTTAATGCTTGCATTGTGAGACAGTATTATTATATTTATATGGACATGAAATGTAAAAACTGAAAATTTTCATGTAAAATTGAGTCAGAAATTGACTAGAATCACAGACTAATTTACTGCGGTTTAAATTCAACTTAAAGCAAGCTGAAGGACAGTCGCACAAAATTAGAGATAGTCGAACCTGATAGTTTTACCTAGTAATTGGATGGGGAGTTCGATAGATTTTATGTGATGTATTTAGAAAGTGAAGAGAACCAAGCTGCTCTAGTTCATCTAACGCTTGATTTTCCAAGCAATTAAATACCTTCAGTGTTCAACTACAGTAATGACATATTTCTTGTATTTATCGTATATTTAAGATACGCATAGCAAAACTATAGCTGAACTTAGAAGTAGACATATTTTATATAATTCAAGTTCATGATAGACCATTTTATACCACGAAATCTCAATACCCGCGACTTCAGAAATTCGGAATTTCATAGTGAGTACTCCGCTAATAAATGCCGGTGCTCCGTACGATGCACTTGCCCATCTTGCTAAGATGTATCGTAGCATCCGTGGGTCCAGAGTTCCGCCCGACTGTCATCGTAGCATCTGAGAGAGAGAGAGAGAGAGAGAGTGCTTAGTTTTGCTTGAGAAACTCTTCATTGATGTTTTGGGTGCCAGGTAGGGTCTACACATACATTACATTGCAATTACATTTCGGTTGCACTTTAACACATGCTTTGGTGTAACGTTTTATAATTTTTAGTGGACCGAACGGTTTATCGGTGCGAGAAGGTGAAGCTAGCGTATGGCCTTAATATAAATCATTCAAAAAAAAAATTCACGCATATAATGGGCCTATAATAGAAATAAAATTGCACAATCAGCTTGGAATTTTGGTTGACCATTGAGATGAAAGCCATCCCTCTATCATGAATTGGCATCATTAATATTTATTTTATTTTATATAAGTATTTCGTTCTCAATTTTTTCATTTAGTGCACGAATTAAGTAGCAATGCTCTGAATTGTACATTTACAATTACATAAAAGCCTGCGGTTATTGTTTGTAGCACTGGCCATAATTTAGTGTGGCTTCGGGAAATCCAGGGTGATAGCGGAATATTTCCCGGTTCTAGATTTTTGATTTGGGTGGCAATCCTGAATTCATTTCATTTTATTCAGCATATATTTTTTCAATAGAATTCTCGTTACCTCTGGTCCATTTAAAAATTTGTTTACCGTACTTCCATGCTGTAAAGCTACTCTATCAGCCAGGAACAGCGAACCTCCTGTCTAGTGCGAGGCGTTCTAGCGGCTTTTATCTAGAAAATGAGTTTGATTCGCATGAGAAATCATTCAATTTCTAAGAAAAACCAAAAGGGACGAAGCGATAACAAGCAAAGTTTAAGCAAGAAGTCAATACTGGCTCAGCAATCTGCATACTCCGATGTGTTTATGTTGTTATATGCCTGATTGCAGTAGCCAAGTCAGTCGTGTAATATTCGGAGGAAAGTTGCGCCTAAAAGAAACTTCGCAATTATGCGAGCAAGACAGAACACAAAAACCACTGGTGTCCGATTTAATCATACATAATCAATATCTTGTGAATTATTTTGATGAATTGGTTAAATCGCAGTTCCAAGAACTGACGAAAACTTGAGTTGGCGGACACTTAATTTAATGATTCAAAACAAAATTCTGAATTAAAGCCTCTCTTGGTCGACCAAATGACCTTGCCACGAATTTTAATGAAGCAGATAGGAGCTGTCCGGTCTAGACCTAGTTGTTGTTGTTCGATGTCTATGGTTGCATCTTACAATAAATGAAATTTTCAAAGCAACAAAACACGTGCGCGCTTTAAATAATGCACAGTAGCTTTAGAACCATATTTTTTACAATAATTCATGTTCTTAGAATTATACTTGGAGCATATTCTTGATTGAAATAGTTGATTAAGAATTGAATTGATGAAGTTTGAATTGTGAAAATGCAGGCCCAAATGTTTATCGAATGATGAAAAAGTAAAATGAACTATTGTGACTAACGTTCATCAATTAAGTAAGGAGTGACGATGATCTCTTACGTAGCAATGCTGGAAAAAAAGTTTTCGCCAGTTTTTGCCAGTTTTAGCCGAAAACTTGTGACAAAAGCTGGTGGTTTTTACCCGGGTGGTTTTTACCGGCCAACCCTGATATAAACGGCAGAATATTAGTAAATCTATTATTAATGTGTGGAATCCCAGGGAATTTTACACAAAGCTATTCAATCCTAAATTTTAAGTGGTCCAGAACAGAATATTTATGCAATGAATGTATGTCATAGAGCAACATACATGTATCATGTCAATCAGTAGCAATTGATGATGCAAATTACCTTACTTGCAAAGGATCGCAATTTAAGGAATGCGAGACTCGTGAAGTTGATATTCTATTTGCAAAAATTCTGAGATAGGAAAGCTCAGTCACTTATTGTTTCACTATTAAACAACCGCGACCTTATTAGAGACGACGCTTAATAAATGGCATTGTTTATGAGAGCAAATATAGCAAGTGCCGCGGTGCTTGTCTTTCTCACATAAACAAATGCACACATATATTCGAAGACGGCGCGCATTAAAAACTGATGTTTCTCTAACTGCTGAATCTTATTTGAAATCGTCGGCCAAGTAGACAGGTGTTTCCTCTGTTGTATACCGTTGTATTCTGCTACTTATTTATTTCCTTTTCATAAGAAATTCATTGCTTCCCCATACATGAACCGGTTCGACTTAACATGAATGTATTAAGCATTTACACATCGATGTTGCGACCTTATGTGGTTGTACTGGGAGGTCGTATTTCACCCAAATGCGACTGCAGTCATTAAACTCATCTACATGTACATGTAATGCTTAAGGATTTGTGTTGAAATCACAACACGATTAGAGTGATCACATCATTTCCACACATCAGCTGTTTCATACATGCAGTTGTTGTTCATGCATTGAATCAGATTTAACTGGAATGAGAACTCATTAGTGAATTCTTAGATGAATTTGATCTATTTGTGTAAATTTATCTCTCTTCAATGAATCATAGATTATTCCTTCGAATGAAGACATTATTGTCGACGATTTCACTTAACAAAGCTTTCATAGAAGAGTTAGTGAAAACTGACCCACCCACACATCGTTTGATACCAGATATAAGAAGAATATCATGGTCGATTTAATGCTTCACATTATGTAATAATAGCAGTGGTTAGGCGCAATTTAATAAGCTTTCATCTAATTTAAGACTAATTTTTTAAGCAGATTTTTAATATGTTTGCTATCTTACTTGCCTATAATAAGTATACCGTTCACTTGCATATCAAATACGCCAATACGATGATTCAAGATTAAATATTGATCTGTAGCATAGTACCTAATTTAATGCGGCTCGTAATTTTCGTTTTGTGACTCATTATCATATTAAAGTCGTTGCACATCAATGGCAATGATTGTTATGAGGTGTAGGCCTATCATCTTTGTTGCAAATGAAGACCTAACGTCACTACTCCCCCATGGTGAGGATTAGAGGGTGCTGACATAGTCAGATTTTCCTGGAGCGTTGGGGCACTTTTAATCTGATGCCTTTGCTGCCGAATTCCAATGCCACTTTCATGGCGCGACTTCTGTACCAAAAGATCGCTAGTCAAAGCATTTAACCACTGTGCCATATAGACTGTTCATAAAGATCCTATTTATAGCAGCGAGTCCATGATTTCTACGTTCTAAGTTATTATTTATTATTATATCGAATGTGTTTATGTATTACAGGACCGGCATCACTGACACCTGTTGACAAATTTATCATTTCGATTGTTTAATGACGCAGGCATTGTCTCATGATAAAGTTGGTTGACTGTTCAATGCGACAGCTTTAGCAGGCATGTCACGGCGATTTGTTATATCAAAGCTGCCTGCATAGAGGAATTATAGACGTTGTTTCTTCCAAACAAGTGAGCAATATAATTTGTACACCCATTCCTATGTCTGAGAGAGAGACAATGCTTATATTGAATCAAATAACAAACGGAAATCAGAAGTTACAAGTCAACTGAAGTATTTCAGGCAATATAAATCAATACAAAAAAATTTACAAGGATCAAGAAATACGCTATAAGTAATAATCAAATAATGCCACGTCAATCATGATAAGCAGATGACTTTATAATGCATACTTCCGGGAAGAAGGAGTTGCGACGTATAGATGTTCGACAGAAAGGTACGGAAACTCTTTCGCTTGGTAAGTACTTTGGGAATGAGAACCTTACAAAAGTCTGTACGCACTCAACTTGTTTGAATAGCTTCAAAGCGGCGGTAGTTCTTCTTTAAGCCAAATCAGCTTCACTTAAGCCCTTTATTTTGAGGCAACGGTTTTGGATAGCTTGTAGCCTAGTAGAATCACTTTTAGACAAACCGATAAATGATGGACTAACGCATTCCATAAGGGAGCGCATCGACACGTCGTAAATAGGGATAAACTCTTGAGGCGTTGCGTGCGGCTTCATGCGGCGTAGGATGTATGTCCGCTGAACACATTTCTTCTCTTCATGGTCAACATGAGTTCCCCATCCCAAAGAATCATTCAGAAAGACTCCCAAAACCTTGACACTCCTTTAAAAGTTAACGTCGGTGATGCAAATCTCAACATTTAAAACAGCCTTAGATTTTTGGAGTTGATTTGTGCTAATAGCCTTGCGGGTATAAAATAAAAATACTCTGTTGAGTAAATTTTCGATTTAATCTTCGTCAGACTCTCACATTTGATGAAGGCATGAATAACAAGAGCTTTTATAAGAAAGATGAAAAGAAAGATTGTCACTTCACAATTAGGAAGATTCTCTGATGACATCAATCGGGCAGGGTGTCAAGTTACATCACCGTTGGATATTTTCCCCCGCCTCCTGTGATGAGCGGTCAGCAAACGCGGTGAGGGGCGATGATTGTTCCTGTCTATTGTCACAGGCAGGCGCGTACCCAGGATTTTCGTTTGGGGGGGGGATGATATTTGAATACTGACCTCAAAAATTTTAGAACTTGTATGAATAGACCTAGTCGATTTAGCTGCATGTGATTTACCTGTTGAATCAAGCCAAATCAAATATCATATACACTTGCGCTCAAACAAAAAAACAAAAATATACAAAAAATACAAAAATCCGTAAAACTGCGTTCAAAATATATTAACAGAATGTATATACTCGTATATATAACAGTACCGGTACATGCATATCTCTCATGCATTTATTAGCCTACATATATTCAATAGATATTATAAAAATGGATGAATAAAACGGATAATAATATGATGCAAATGTATTCTATCAATCGCAATCGAGAATCAAATATTCTCGCATATTCCTGTACAACGGAATCGTAACACAACTTAATGTCCTTGTGAACGGCCAGAAGTGCGAGTCCGTTTAGACGCCTTTGGCCCATCATTGCCCTATGATGGGTTTTAAGTAAGCGAAGCAGGCTGAAAGATCTCTCAGCTGTACATGTTGTCACTGGGGTGACCAAAAAAATGGTTAGGAGTTTATGTACATTTGGATAGAGATCCTTATCACACTCTCTCAGCGCCTCCGTCAAGCTGAGCTCCAATCGGTTGGACGATGGCTGTTGTCGCCAAAAGTCTTGCCAGCGTTCAGGCGCGTACCCAGGATTTTCGTTTGGGGGGGGGATGATATTTGAATACTGACCTCAAAAATTTTAGAACTTGTATGAATAGACCTAGTCGATTTAGCTGCATGTGATTTACCTGTTGAATCAAGCCAAATCAAATATCATATACACTTGCGCTCAAACAAAAAAACAAAAATATACAAAAAATACAAAAATCCGTAAAACTGCGTTCAAAATATATTAACAGAATGTATATACTCGTATATATAACAGTACCGGTACATGCATATCTCTCATGCATTTATTAGCCTACATATATTCAATAGATATTATAAAAATGGATGAATAAAACGGATAATAATATGATGCAAATGTATTCTATCAATCGCAATCGAGAATCAAATATTCTCGCATATTCCTGTACAACGGAATCGTAACACAACTTAATGTCCTTGTGAACGGCCAGAAGTGCGAGTCCGTTTAGACGCCTTTGGCCCATCATTGCCCTATGATGGGTTTTAAGTAAGCGAAGCAGGCTGAAAGATCTCTCAGCTGTACATGTTGTCACTGGGGTGACCAAAAAAATGGTTAGGAGTTTATGTACATTTGGATAGAGATCCTTATCACACTCTCTCAGCGCCTCCGTCAAGCTGAGCTCCAATCGGTTGGACGATGGCTGTTGTCGCCAAAAGTCTTGCCAGCGTTCAGGCGCGTACCCAGGATTTTCGTTTGGGGGGGGGGATGATATTTGAATACTGACCTCAAAAATTTTAGAACTTGTATGAATAGACCTAGTCGATTTAGCTGCATGTGATTTACCTGTTGAATCAAGCCAAATCAAATATCATATACACTTGCGCTCAAACAAAAAAACAAAAATATACAAAAAATACAAAAATCCGTAAAACTGCGTTCAAAATATATTAACAGAATGTATATACTCGTATATATAACAGTACCGGTACATGCATATCTCTCATGCATTTATTAGCCTACATATATTCAAGAGATATTATAAAAATGGATGAATAAAACGGATAATAATATGATGCAAATGTATTCTATCAATCGCAATCGAGAATCAAATATTCTCGCATATTCCTGTACAACGGAATCGTAACACAACTTAATGTCCTTGTGAACGGCCAGAAGTGCGAGTCCGTTTAGACGCCTTTGGCCCATCATTGCCCTATGATGGGTTTTAAGTAAGCGAAGCAGGCTGAAAGATCTCTCAGCTGTACATGTTGTCACTGGGGTGACCAAAAAAATGGTTAGGAGTTTATGTACATTTGGATAGAGATCCTTATCACACTCTCTCAGCGCCTCCATCAAGCTGAGCTCCAATCGGTTGGACGATGGCTGTTGTCGCCAAAAGTCTTGCCAGCGTTCAGGCGCGTACCCAGGATTTTCGTTTGGGGGGGGATGATATTTGAATACTGACCTCAAAAATTTTAGAACTTGTATGAATAGACCTAGTCGATTTAGCTGCATGTGATTTACCTGTTGAATCAAGCCAAATCAAATATCATATACACTTGCGCTCAAACAAAAAAAACAAAAATATACAAAAAATACAAAAATCCGTAAAACTGCGTTCAAAATATATTAACAGAATGTATATACTCGTATATGTAACAGTACCGGTACATGCATATCTCTCATGCATTTATTAGCCTACATATATTCAATAGATATTATAAAAATGGATGAATAAAACGGATAATAATATGATGCAAATGTATTCTATCAATCGCAATCGAGAATCAAATATTCTCGCATATTCCTGTACAACGGAATCGTAACACAACTTAATGTCCTTGTGAACGGCCAGAAGTGCGAGTCCGTTTAGACGCCTTTGGCCCATCATTGCCCTATGATGGGTTTTAAGTAAGCGAAGCAGGCTGAAAGATCTCTCAGCTGTACATGTTGTCACTGGGGTGACCAAAAAAATGGTTAGGAGTTTATGTACATTTGGATAGAGATCCTTATCACACTCTCTCAGCGCCTCCGTCAAGCTGAGCTCCAATCGGTTGGACGATGGCTGTTGTCGCCAAAAGTCTTGCCAGCGTTCAAACTCTGCCGACATCTTACACATTTATCATGACCGAATCAGTGGTACAACTATGCATTGGAAATTAGTTTGGGGGCATCGCTTGCCGACAAAATTTATTCAAGTGCCGACAAACAAAAAATACAAAAGAGATATAAGTATTACTAACGTGTAATCGTATTAATGCCAATAATGATGGCTGATATTCACGTAGGCCAGCAGATTCAAGTGATTGACTTTTTTCCTCAAAATGTTTAGTTCATCAACCTATTTGAATTATTTCCATGCTTCGTTGAATCATCAAAATCTTAGGATAAATCTATGTAACCTTAACAAACTTAGGAATTACAATAATCAAACACATTTCGTCTTGTTTCACTTCTCTCTATAAGATCTTTTGACGGTTCTTTGACGTAATCTGATCCAACCGTTCCTTAGTAGGCCTATCTAATCAGCAATCGACTCTTCCGTCAATGACATTTCCTCAGAGTGGGTTACGCCTTGGCTACAGACATCAGATAAACCTATTACAGGTACTGTTCAGATAAATTATCATACGTTTACTAACTCATACATTTTAGATAACGGATCATGATTCTTTTGTGTATTTTGCAAGTATATTTTGGTCCTTAATTCCTAACCTAACTACCCTCAAGGTGAGAAGGAACCACCCTCTCACGATCGGAGCTGCTGGCGAATTGAGTGCAGCATTAAACTTCCGTCTCATCCATCAGGTCGGTCCTTCTCGAATGGTTGATTCGATCAGGGTACCTGTTAGATTCACTGACTGTCGAAGTCGCTGCATTCAGCACTACCCCCAGACAGGTCATCCGATGAAGATAGGGGCGGAAAAGTCAGACTAATTTATTAAGGTGGCCAACTTAACTAGTGGACATCCTACTGCTATTGGCCTAGTCGGTGATGCATCTAAGCCCATGAGTTTTTCTTCCTCCGACTGCTTCGTTAGCGTTACTCTAACACATTCCCGCCAAAGACAACCACCCAGGAATGATTCCCGGGGCCGAGGGTTGTCACGTCGAAGTAAGTCGAATCTGCTACCAGAAGCGACGCAGCGGCAGGGCTCTGTTGTCGCTGTGGAGGTTACTCCGTACCGTATATTGCATCACCGACCTTGATTGAGATTTCATCATTTTATTGCATTGAAAATGCAAATCACTCATAAGCATGCATGTACTTACTCTTCAGTTAAAATATAGTTTGACAAATAGAAATGTTCACTATATAGACTGCAGCAAGTCAATGTGATAAACTGAATCTGTCTGTAGCTACGACTAAATTACTTATAAGTCAAGCCATGCTTCTATGAACAAATGAAACGCGAGAAACTTGGCCTAGGCATGTTGATTGGAAATGTGGTGATAAACAAAACATGTACGCACGGATCAAACTCACCTCATTTCTTCAGTTAATGGATTAAACAGCCGCTGAAAATTGCATCCTAATATCTCCAAATGTGTTATCACAACAGGAAGTCGCAACGATTCTCGCTGAATCGCCTCTTTATCATGATAAACAAAGGTGTTGAATATTTCATTTACCGACAATAAAAGCAAAACTCTTCGCCCACTTTCAAGAAATATCAACAAAGATACATTAAATTCCGACCTAGGAACTTGGAGGGGAATAGGATTAACGACTTTCACATATTTGTCGATGACATAATCACCTGCCTCATACCCATACCCGTGTATCGTGAAGGATGAAAGAGGAAATTTGATCAACACTCAAAATTGATAGAAACTTATAGAAATTTACAAGGTATATATTCAAGTGTTAAATCAAGTATTATTGGTCTGAAATTGAGTATTTTTATTTCAAAATAAAGGATGATTTATTAATTTTTACGAAAGCCGACACTCGATATTTTCACATGCTCAGTATGCCTAAGTTTCTCCCTTTTTCATGCCACTTAGAGTTTCGAATTTCGGGGGGGGATGCATCCCCTGCATCCCCCCCTTCGGTACGCCACTGGTCACAGGTGGGTCGGTCTGTTGACAAAAATCTTAGCGTGCGGTTTCCCATGCAGCCATTCATCAGGTTGCTTTCTTTGGCGATATGAAATGCCTCTAATGCTAGGCGCGTACGATTGCACTTTTCTTTCCCTAGGATCATCCATTTGATTGTGTGGCCGTTGTTTGTGCCATGCTGCTGAAGATGCTGGTGGACATGCGATGAGGGGGAATTCAAATGTTCTAATATTCGAGAACGGGCAGTTCTCTCACTCTGTCCGATGTACACTGCTTTACAAGTTGGGTGGGAACACATGATTTTGTACACAATATGTTTAGTAAAGCACACTCCTTTTGAAATAGATGTCTCGCAGGCTAGGCATTGTTTGGGGCAATTTTGCACTTCCTTCTTTGGTCTCAAACTTCTTGACAGGGGAGGCTCGGTAGTGTAGATAATGCGGATGTCGTCGTGTAAATCAATCTCTCTGAGTATTTTGCTCATTTATTAGCAGCTCATTTATTCATTATCATTCTCGAATATTAGAACATTTGAATTCCCCCTCATCGCATGTCCACCAGCATCTTCAGCAGCATGGCACAAACAACGGCCACACAATCAAATGGATGATCCTAGGGAAAGAAAAGTGCAATCGTACGCGCCTAGCATTAGAGGCATTTCATATCGCCAAAGAAAACAACCTGATGAATGGCTGCATGGGAAACCGCACGCTAAGATTTTTGTCAACAGACCGACCCACCTGTGACAATAGACAGGAACAATCATCGCCCCTCACCGCGTTTGCTGACCGCTCATCACAGGAGGCGGGGGAAAATATCCAACGGTGATGTAACTTGACACCCTGCCCGATTGATGTCATCAGAGAATCTTCCTAATTGTGAAGTGACAATCTTTCTTTTCATCTTTCTTATAAAAGCTCTTGTTATTCATGCCTTCATCAAATGTGAGAGTCTGACGAAGATTAAATCGAAAATTTACTCAACAGAGTATTTTTATTTTATACCCGCAAGGCTATTAGCACAAATCAACTCCATTATTCAAACTCGGGTATGGCCAACGTATTTAGAAATTTATTGAGCCTTAGATTTCCCTCGATAGCAAATTAATCTAGTGGTTTTGCCAGCATTGAGAATAAGGTTTGCCTTTGCAGCCCATTCTGAGACATTCTTGATTTCTGAGTTAACCATTTGAATGTGATCAGAAGCACGGTCTTTTCTAACACCTATTACAACAATGCAGGTGTCGCCGACATATTTAACCAAACAAGTCGTTGAAAATATTGTATTTAATGATGAAACACATAGTCCGAACAAGTAGGGACCGAGCAATGAGCCCTGAGGAACGCCACTTGTAACCAGCTGCAAGTCACTTTTTGCATTATTCAACCTTATTCGCTGTTGTCGACCATGCAAGTGGCGCTTCATTAGTAGCAGGAAATCTGCTGGGAATCCAAGCTGATGCAAAACATTTAGCAAATCATGATGACAAATACGATCAAATGCCTTAGTCAAATCGAGAATTGTCGCACCAATATCAGGATAATCAGCCAACCTGGTTAGATAGTCATGAACTGTAATGATAGCATGCGTTTTGGATGAACACTTCCGAATTCCATACTGGGTCTCACCTAAACACTCGGTAAGGCGAGGACGCAAAAGCTTGATCAGAAGTCGCTCTGCTATTTTGACAGGGGTTATAGGGAGCAAACGAATAGGGCGAGTATTTGAAGCCGACAAATGATTAGAGGACTTGAGAACGGGAACAACATCGGCAATCGTCTAAAGTGCAGGAAATCCTCTCTACATGAAACACTGACTGATTAGTGCGTGAATAGGTTCTGAAAGAATGAGGGCACTCTTTTTGTAGAGGATCGAACGAACATCATCGCTACCTAAAGCCTTCAAGGGTAGGCAGGACAGAATCTTCCAAATATCTTCGACACCGGAAGACGCTAACCAACAATCATCAAGAAGCTCATCGAAATTCAAGGGAACTGACTGTGGATTCATCATTTCACAAAATTGTCCATTCAGTAGATTTAGGTTTTTGGAAAGTGAAATAGAGTCATTCAGAAGAGCACTGATGTCATATACGCATCCTCCACATTCCATCTGAACACAGGACCACAAACCCTTTACAGAGGAGGATCTCTTTGGAAAATATCGCTGTTTGGCTTTGAAAATCTCTTTCCTCCTTTGTCTTTTAGAACACTGCAAACACTCTAATCTCTCTTCAGAAATGCCTCCCAATGATTAATTAGTAACACCTTCACAAATGTAGTCATGGTGCATCGGAATCAGTGAGAAACACTTTACATTGCGGCATTATATTCATCGCCTTCTTCACGAAATCATAAAACAGCTGACTTTTTACGTCAACGTCGCATGTAGAATAAAATTTCTGTAAATCGCAAGGAAGAAATTCTTGTTCAGAAGACAAAACGGTAGACAGTCTGAGGTCGTAGAATGTTGATGTATGAACATAACGTGATTTAATGAATCCACATGGACGAGCTAAAACACAATTATGGTCTGAACTTCCAATTGGAGGACCAATTTCAACATCAGCTTTGGGATTTCTGTCGAAGATACCTGGCTCAACGAATATCTTGTCGAGATCATTGTCCAATCGAGTAGGCCCTGCTACAATGCTCAGAAGAGAAAACCCGGGGGTTAAAAAAGAAAGAGCATGCCGATTAGTCTTCAGCAGCAATAAGACGATGGTATGGGTAGCTGGCAAGAATGCCATCGACAAATATACAAAAAGTGTCGCAGAATCCGCGGAAAACAGAGACCGCCCTTCCCGGTGGTAAGTATGGGCCAATAAGTATAAGTTACAGTGCTGGTATACATAAACAGCAGATCTCAATTGCATTAAATACCGGAAAATAGAGTTTTTCTATCTTTAATGAGGTCTTAGACCAAACTGCAACACCGCCACGACCAGAGTCACTGGTTCTGTCGGTGAGAAGGAGACTGTAACCGGGAATAGCAAAAACTCTGTGCAAACTTCGATGTCGGGATTCGAGGCAAAAATCTGACACTTGAGGACGTCGAATTTATTGTTGAGTGAGCGCAAGTCATTGAGGAAAATGCCTAGAAGCTTAATTCTTTCCTGGTTAGAGGTAAAATCACGAACTAAAAATTCTACCAACTCCGTCAACCACACCACCATTCCGTTGATATACAGATTCCTCATTTTAACAAACGCACTATCGCCAGGATTGTCACATCCATGCTGGTAAGCACGTTTTCGCAAGACAGTTAGTTTCTGATTCATCTCAAGAGGTAGGTTTTCTTGCATAAATGGTCTTCTTGATTCAATGGATAACAAACCCTTTGTCATCCATCTTTTGAAAGTGACGAGCTTTCGAAAGGAAGGTTCTCACAGTTTTCTCGTTTGAGCACATGCTTTCCAATCTAGACTTATCATCAGGCCGAGGTTTACCGATTCCATAAATACATATGTTTGAAACGATCTATCTCATAGGAAAGACTCACAGTTTCAGCAATTAATGAAACTGCTTGATGAGTGTTTCCGGCGTTCTTGTTGCCGACACTAAAAGCCTTCTCAGGGAGATTTCTAAACAAAAAAGAGCTCTTACGTTCTTTACAGTCCAAGGAGAAAAGATCCTTCTGTAGAGAGAGAACAGACTCTTGTATTTCTTTTGTTTGAGAAACTACCAGAGATTCGACATCTGTCTTCAGCTTCAGAAATTTGCTCTTATTCTCTCTAAACTTATGCAAAATCAGATTATGGGACTCCTCAACCTGATATTTGACTTCTTGCATTTTCATGTCGAATTGGCAAGTCAGCGAGTTCGGAAATTCCTCTGTCTGCTTCATCACCCTGCTGCCTTCAACGCACAGCTTTTCCTCAATTCTTTTGAAGATTAAGTCTTGCAAAGTGGAAAGACCTGACTCAAGTTTGCACGCGAACGAGTTCTGAGCAATCTCATCACTGTACTTAAGAAGTTCCTCTCATTGTAGGCAGACGGTAAAAATGGTTCAAGTCTTTCTTTATCACTTTGGCACAGGGATATGGAGTCGGAGTCGGAGTCCCGGAGTCCCATCATTTTTGCTGGAGTCGGAGTCGGAGTCCTATCAGATGATGGGACTCCAGACTCCGGCCTATAACTAGACCCGAAACATAATACAAACAAATTATTTATTTTCGTGCATAGCTGTCACTGTGTTGATGTCAACTTTCTCCATCACACAAACGTACAGAGATAGAAGTGAATGCAAAGCTTGTAATAGTTGAGGAAATGAACCGTGATAGTGGAAAAATGATTGTCTTTTCACTCGGTGATTTAGTAGAGAAGACAAGCCTTCCTAGCCTCGATCACACCTACGCGCCAAAGGTCACATCAGAGACAAAAAAGAAACACTAGTTTGTTTGAGAATATTACCTCTTACCCTCACGTTAATCGTGTGTGGTGGCTCCTCTAAAGCGCATATTAAAATCGAAGACATGCTCATATTTTTTGGAGAAGAATGGGGATACTCCTGCCTGGTAGAGACTGCAGAAAAATCGTTTGAAGCACACATCAACAAGATGGGAGGAGCCGAGTCGCATGCATCCAACTGAAAGCGACATTTGATCAACTTTCATCGAAAATGATTATAATTGATAAATTGTAAGCCTATAATGATCTATGATGTAGGTTACCAGTTAATTTTTCAAAAAAGACTTATATACTTGACACCCGGAGTCGGAGTTCTATCAAAAGTCGGAGTCCAATCAACCCCTGGAGTCGGAGTCCTATCAAAATGATAGGATTCCGCATCCTTGCTTTGGCATGTCCGATGCAAATTACATGAAAGCACTTAGTGCAACCTGGGGTACTCCATAGTAGAAGACGCTTTTCTGACTCTTTGGACTTGTCGCTGACAACACATGGTTCTGCTGAGTATTTGATGCATTTTGTGTCCATAATGGCATTTTCTAAGCAAAGGAAATCTCAAAAAAATTTTCACCTGCACAGATTCGAACTCGAAGTCAGTTTGGCAATACACTGATAATGAAACGCAACCACAAGATCACAACCAAAGTCTCGTCCGTAGAGTCAGAAAACGTCTAGTCGTTCAACGCGAAATCAATACAGATCACGTGGCTTGGCGAAGCAGGGAGCCGTCTGCTGGATGAAGTGATGATAGCTCATTGATTACACTGACACACCTGAATATCCTAAATCCCAGATAATAGCGTGGTCTAAGTCGATGGATATACCAAAAAACAGATTCCTATTACTTTGACGAATCCAGCAATATAAAATTGTAATACACCGTTCCCAGTGAAATCAGATATGGATTGGAAAAATAGGCGTCCAAGAAATTTCAGAATAAAAGTTATGAAATGGGAGATAGGAAAATCCAAACCTCGCCAAGTCGCTTCGCTGCTTGCTCTACCCCCGTACTCCATCCTGACACCACAAGTTGCCATTTATCATGTATCATTTTAAATTCCTGAGTCTCAGCATCAACTCTATAGTTGTTAAAACTACATGGATATGATAACTTTGGCGATATCCAACGGGTTTGAATTTGAGAAGTTTTCCTAGTTTTACATGTTTATGCATGATGTTACAATAGTTTGAACAGTTGATAAGTGAATTTATGCTGAGATGAAGCTGTCTGTCTAAAGGAGATTTCCTGTGGAAGTCAATTGAGGTGCCAAATGGCCTTCATAGTAGATGGTGTGGCTATAAAATAGCCAAATACTTAAAAGAAAGCGAGCACTCTGAAATTAGTGCAGTGAGTTTTAACTCCATCAAAGAGGTTGTTTTGCGAGCGCTAGAAAGAACTCGTACAGCAGTCACTGAAAGAAGTCACTGACCGTCTGGTAGACTGTGCACTACGAGGTCCGGCGAAGGGGCTGAAAAAGTGATGGCCGTAGTGATTGATCGGTCAGTAGTGGCATCAGTTTCTGGCAGCTCTCAATCATCCTAGGGCAGGATTCTTAAAGAAGCAGGACTGAGGGCTTATCATAGCCGAAGGACAAGTCGTCTTACCGAGCGACATCATGTGACTCGAGTGCGATTTGCAAGACATTTGCTTCTTCGCTTCGGACGCAACCCCCTTCACCCGAGTTGTAAATACTGACTTTTCCAATCCGTAGGCCTACCGAGTAACCAACCCTCCAAACACAAAGAACGATATTATTTGGTTGTCATCTCGTGAAGAGGCGGTAACGGCTGGTGCTTAAGTTGGAGATCGCAGGTTTTCGCGAGGCGTTATGCTGTGGGGAGCCGCTTCCTGGAATGGTTTGATACCAGTGAATGGACAATGGACCGATCTTTGTGGAAGAGTGGTTGGAGCAGCGCTTTCACTTCTGAAGGGATGAACGCAGAACAATGACTGGATCTCGATATGCAATTCTTCTGCGTGAAGTAATCTGTCCAGCGGTAACGCGCTGGTATCCCGTGGAAATTGCATTTGACAAGATGATGGTGCCTCAATCCACCGAACAGGGCAAGTACTCGAGGAAGTTGATCGACTATTTGATGATCATATTCCCGTCGACATTCAGTCTGCGAAGCTTGATGACTGCTGGCCTATTGAAAATATTTGGGGAATCATCAAAGAGAAATTGTCTCGCCGAGAATTTATTGATCTGACGTCATTGAAAGCAAAAATTCAAAGCATTTGGCGAAGTGTGGAGTCGACAGACATGCTGATCTCTTATTTCAAGCACCCTTAAAGGATGCAGAAAAATTGTAGCGAGGAATGGAGGTCACATTAATCGTGATGACTATAGGGGGAACATTTGATTTACTTTTTTTGATTCAACATGCCTTTATTGTTATAGTGTGATGTAATTAGTGGTTTTATGGTCGCATTCACTTTTTGATAGATGACGGCATAATATACTGAAATAGATTTTTGAGCTGTAAATTTGATTTTTCAGTAATGATTCTTTAGCAGTAAATATCTATAAAGTCAACATATCTAAGAACTTCTATTAGTCTTTAAAATGATGTCCACACTCTGAGGTTTAAAATGATACATCGCATTTATAAAATTGGTTGGATTTTTACTGATCTACAGCACTTTAAAAATAGGGCCATTTAATTTGACTCACCCTGTATCCGACAATTCAGACTCTGAGGACAGTTTGACCAAATGTACATCAAAATCCCTTGTCAGCGGACATTCATACTTTGTTCACCATAAATGCGAACTCATGAATGCATTTGGAGATGAGTGGTAGCCTATTTTATTCACTGCAAAACGAGTGTCGGAAACGAATATGAGAAATTTGCTCGAATATGAGAAAATTGGTTCTCAACTTATCTGATACTCTTCAGTAGAGTGATGTTCCCGATTACTATAGAATAGACAAAGATCGTTTTGTGAGCTAAGTTGTAGCAAAATCAATCCGTAAGTCAATTCTATTTCATGATCTGTCACCTGTGCCTTGTTGTCATCCTATGAATGAAAATGTGTGGCTGATATCTGTGTCTTTGAAAACCCATTTCTTTAGAAATTTGAAAAATCAAATGATTAGTATTCGACAATTGTGTTGTTCATTACAATCCCCATACCATAACGATTAATTTGCAACGTCAATCAATCAAATGTATGCCGTACTTCATTTGCGATTGGAAAATTGACTTTATCAATGTCGGTCTCTTTCATCGGTCTTTAATTGTTTGCCACTCATTCAAGCATTGCGATGAAATCATCAAAGCCCTACATATCGTAGAATTATTAACCAGTTTAGTTGAAAGAAACACACTTCATTTAAAAGGAAATTTGACTAAGAAGATGATGGTGTATATCTTGCAACCAGCAACAATTAATTCTCCTCAAAAATGCTCGCTTGTATCACTCAGCGCATGACAACAGGAGATTAGTCTATAATTGTGTTGATAATTTTTATATATGATTGCAGTGAAATATCTGATCCGATATTCTCTCAATCATGCGACAACCACAGCTTACAGATTTGATACTCAAGAGCATAAGTTCAGTAGATTCGGATTTGCTTAGCGAAAATCAACAAGACGGAATGCCTTTTCATCACCATATGATACAGACCTCAGTAATCTTCTCAGATTGACCTTATTTTCTAGACCACTGGTTTACCAAAACTGATCGGATATTGCTCTAAAATAGACTGCCCCTAGCAACACTTCAATTATTCATCATATAGCGAACTATTCTCGCCGGATGAAACTTTCAGATCTATAAAGAACCTGATTACATCACACATTGTTTACTCTCGCAAATCTAATACAAAATGTATTTGTATTTCCTCGAATTTATGTCGTTTAGATATCAATTTCGAGCTACACACAATGCTTGAAATGTTCCATCTGATTTCATGAAAATTCTGAAAGTTGAGTACGTCATTTAACTATCTCGGGAAAATGTCATATAATGGTGTCTTGCATGGGCTCATTTGAATGCATGTGACACAAGGAATGTGAATGTGTTAATTATTTAGCAACAAGAAGTGCCAGAACTTGTGCGACAAAATTTTTTCGGTTAAAATTGATCAGGGGATCGTGAGTCTATTAAGAGGAATACTGGCAACTCTTACTTCTGGAGTGTTGCCACGACTCATATTTTCTCGATAACATTTCTAGTTTGACTGTTCACTCAATGCAAGTTTTTGATTTTTCAACACTTAGCACGAATTTAGATCAAGACGCTATTAAAGATGATATTTCTCCTATTCGTGATCGAACTTTCAATTCAACTAATCACAAATATTTGTTTATTGGATATGAAAAGTCATTCTTCTCAAGAACCGCGTATAAAGGTTCCCGCTTAAACAATGACTCATTTAAGAAAGTAATTGATTTTATTTTATCGGACGTCTCTATTTGTTTTTCTGGTTTTGTCTTCCCAGACAGATACGTGGGGTACCAATGGGAGGGAATAGCAGTTCTTTAGTTGCCGATTTGTTTCTGTTAAATTATGAATTCAGCTTTATGAAACAGTTGTTTAAAAATGCAGTGTAAGAAGTTTCGGCTTGTCAAGTCATTGTACGTGTAGGATGAAGTTCAGAACTGAGAAAATACTGTCCAATCATAATGATATTCTTCTTAAATTCGGAATCTTCTCACTATAACTAGGCAATTGACTTCTCGATGTGCATTTTAGTATTTTAGTCCAGTTTCACTTAGAAATGCATGTCAATGTTTTTAGATCATATTTTCAAACCATTTCAGAATTACTTACTCTATAACTTTTTCAGATTATTTGATTTTCGTACAGTGAGAATACATTTCAGTATTATCCAATTCCATATTATTATTATTATGATCATATATATTTTTTCAAAATGGAAATCATTAGATTCAAGTCATAAATGCAGAATCAAGTCAGAGTCAAAGTCAGAATTACAACAAATCATTAAACAATTTTGTCATATATGGTATGAAGGACTTCTGTCTGCGTGCTGTAGAACAAAGAGGCAGTCTAATGCGACCACTTGGAAGCACATCGGGAATGATATGATGAAGGGGATTGTCCACCTGTGTTTTTGCTTTTCGAAATAATCGCATGCACTGTCTTTCCTGGACCTCAAAAAAGTCAGGTAAGCAAGACAATCTACAAAACCTCCCACAGATGATGCGTTGGCAGCGCCGCACGAATTTCTCAATCAGCATATTGTCTTCTTTGAGTAAACTGCCTACATACAATGGACAGCCATAGCTTAGAGTACTAATCACCAGTGAGCCATATACCTGGATCAGATCTTCTTTCGGTTAGAAATTTTTTAATACTCTCAACATATATAAAAATTTGCTAGATTTTTTGAGTCTCTCATTGATATGAGTGGACCAATTCATCGTTTTGTTGAAGTGAATGCCAAGAATCTGCATGTTGTTTTTTGGTGGAAGAAATTCATTGAAAAAGTTTCTACGGAAAGGTTCTTCTATTTTATTTATAAGTAAATGTGAAGTCTTGGAGACATTGAGGCTCAAACCATTGTCGCTCGTCCATCTTGAGATATTTTCAATCTCCAACCGACACATCCTTGTACTCTCAGCATCATCTGCGTATCTAAAGCAAAGTAAAATATCATCTGCAAATTTGTATATTGAGGTTGTCGAGTAGATGGGCACAAGAGGGGCAACGAATACATAAAATAACGAAGGAGATAAAGTAGCTCCTTGCGGAATTCCCGAGGTTGTCATAACAGAATTGCTATTCATGCCAATGTAGCTCGTGTACTGTAATCTATCTTTTAAATAGCTGCTGTACCAGGCAATAAATCCCTTGGGTAAATTAGCATCCATTAAGCGCCGAATAAGAAGTCCATGAGGAATCTTATCGAATGCCTTTGAAGCATCGAAACTGATCAAAGAAATTGCGTTAACCTGACGATCTTCGAAATTCCGAAAAATCTCATCAAATAGATGAATGCCATAGCAAATTGAACTGCTGTCCTTCTTGAAGCCGAACTGATTCAAGTCATAGTTCTCCATGAGTTCTTTCACCATTCTTTTATGGACAAGTTTTTCAAAAATTTTGGATGCAGTGGGCAACAAGGAGATGGGACGAAAATGTGATAATGTAGGATTTGAGCATTTTGGAGATAACTTTCGACACCTTCCACAATTTTGGAAATTTATTTTGAAGTAGAGACTAATTAAATAGGTGCGTCAATGGCTTGCTCAGTTGAGAAGCAGCAGCCTTTAGTAACCTTGCCGGAATACCGTCGCTCCCTGTTCCTTTAGAAGGTAAAGAGCGCAACAAATCCTCAATTTCGTACACTTCCAACAGCTTACACCATGAAGAGTTCAAACATTCGAAGTATTCGTCATTTCTATTCTTAGTGAAAATACATTTGAAGTAATTGTTAAGTTTTTCAGATGAAAACTCAGCTTTTGACACTGTAGAGGTTTTCTTACGTAAAGAATCAACAACTTTCCAGATATGACCTTTATTTCTTAAACACCGCTTTGACCATGATGGCTTCGCGGCCCAAATTTCTCTCTGAACTTTTATTTTATAATGAGTGTACATGGCATAATTGCCACTTCTGTAGGAGTCCCAACGCTTCTGTATCAGATATTTTGTTAAAGGAGTAACCCATGGTTTGTCTCTTTCAGTCATACTTACAATGTCTTTCGGTATTAATTCAAATGACGGTGAGATCAAATCGTAAAATATTTCAGTCTTAGTGTCAATGTCATCAATAGAATGATAAAGTTGCAACCAATTGACACATTCAAGTGAATTTTGAAATTTCAATAAATTGTGCTCACGATAATCATAAACCATAGTGTCTCTGAAGGGTGTGTAGCAGATATATGAAGCAGGTAAGTATACAACTTTGTGGTCTGATGATGAAATAGGAGGATATATTTGGCACTTCAAGTAATTGTCACGAATGTTCTCATCCAGAAAAATCAAATCAAGAATTGCGTCCAATCTGATAGGGGAATCAACAACATTGTTAGCATTATGAAAAACTTCAAATTGTTTAAGGTTTAGTCTGTTGAAATCCCCACAAAGTATAACTCTGCATTGAGGAAATGATGATTTAACATGATGTATAGAGTCATATAAATAGTCAACAATTTCATTAGCAGTGTCAGTAGTCATACCCGGTGGGACATAGCATGCAGAAAAGATAATGTCAGCATTTAGCACCATTTGAATGCATTTGAGTGACTTTGGTTGAACAGCATCATAACGAAATAAACTTGATTTATATACGTTGCGAACCCAGACAATGACACCACCTCCCCGCTGATCAACACGGTCACAGCGGTGAGGAATGGTTCGGAATCTGGAACAAACTGCTGTCATGCTCGGTACATAACCACGTTTCTGTTACTACTACCAAGTCCTGACACAAATTAGATACGTAGAGACAAAGTTCATCAAATTTGTACACAAGAGACCGTACATTGGTCAACAAGATACTAGGGCGAATGTTATCAGCGGTATTTAGTTTTTCATTTACTTTGATAAATCCAGGTGGAGGTGGTAAAACATTCAGCGAAAATTTCGTATTGAGCGTCGATCGACAACCTCGCCCTTATAGATAACAACATCTTCACCCTTTCCTCTTCGTGTTCTCAATTCTTCTCGAGTGAACTTATTTTTCCTTTGCTGAAGAGGTGTATAATCAGGATTAATGTATATCCCATCAAATTGAGTCTTTCTCAGTTCTTCCGCTTTCTTTAGAATGATAGACTTTTCGTTTGATTTACGTAGTGCAATTTCTTCAGTTCATTACTTGTAATATAAGTGGCAGATCTACCCCTGGTTACCGGAGAGGGTGACATGATCAGAAATCAGAAGCAGAAATAAAATTGATTTTCAAGGTATCCGATTTTCCAGCAACTGATGGCGCGACAAGCAAAAGAACCAAACCGGCCAATGCAAAAATGTCGCAACGGGATTCGAACGCTCAACTTTCGTGACACCAAACAGTGACAGATACCACCAGACTACTGACACTACAAATACTTAGTCGTATGAAACTGCAGGCCAATTCCAGATTTGTCAAAATATCGATTGAAATGACCACACGTACTTTCCAGGTGAACGCACCAGCCCAACCTGACAGAATGAAGATTAACACTGCTCACCAAAGAACGGACAATCTGACGAAAAAAACGATGATAACGACGACCTCACACAAAATTCGATAAATCCAATGACGAATAATGATGGACGAAGTTGAGAGGACTCGAGCGATGCAAAAAAGTACACGAAGCGATGTCAAGATCACACAGAATGACAGCACATATCAGTACTGCATGAATTTTTAGAATACCACCGGATTTATGCGGCTCTCCGCCAGCCTGAGTTTTGGCGTCCAGGTAGAGGGGCCGATCCCGAAACACGACCAGGCGGGTACCTGCTGACGACTGGCTGTTGTTTATTTGTTTCTATCCTTTTAATGACTATCAATATTTGTTAGCTTTTTGTGATCAAGGGACTGCACAACTGGTCAGACGCTGATCTCCATATGATTGGTTTTGTGATTACTCGTATATCCATTTATATCTAAGCTTCTATTAAATCGAGCCTGGAAACTTTGACGCAAGGGATCACTTATTACTTATTACGGCCTTGTACGGTCTCGTTCACTTAAGGGTGAAGTCCAGCTCGTATAGCGCCATATCAAGGATCCCCGCGACAGTCCTCCCGGCACGCCATAGATCATGTGAATCCTTTGTGCTTAACATTTAAAGAGGATCATGTACAGTGCATCTTCGATTATCCGGATGGTCAAAACCCAATAGGTCAGTCAAAGATCCGGATAAGCGAAATATCCGGATAAGCGAATTTTTAAATCCCATGTTAGCGAAAGCTTGTGGGCTCAGGTCAAAGACATTTGATGATATACCAAGATCCCCGTAGAATATGATCTAGGCCTACATATATCCATATAATCTGTATGTATATATCCATCCTGCATATCTACCTAGAATGTAATACTTGATATATTTGACTCCGATTCTTCGACTGTTTAATGAAATTTCGAGCATCAATTGTACATGTTCGCTATATAATCACTGTCGTTCATATTAAAGCACATACATGTAAATGCATGTACACAAACAATAACCGTGGACTGAGACCATGAATTGAAAGTGATTTATCAGAGCAGTATCCCAGCTTTGACTAGCATGCATAACCTACTTAAGAATGCTCGAATCATTTAGCTGCTTGCCTATTATTTGACTCAGGCGAGAACCGCACAGTGAGCAAAAATTAATTGCTGGCAAAGCAAGAGTACTTCGTGTATGTGTTACCTAAAGAGGAGAGCAATGGTAAAATGAGCATTCGATTCCATGTATGTACATGTACATGTTTTGATGGAATCACGGAGAATCGAACGGATTCTGAAATTACGTCCGGATAATCGAAATCCGGATAATCGGTATCCGGATAATCGAAGATGCACTGTATATGTAATCAAGGCTGGGCAAAAACTTGTATTGGGTATACCCAATACAAATTTTGGGCCGAAACTTGGGGTCAATATTCAAAACCCAAGCACAAGTTTAAATAAATGAATGAAATAAAGTAAACGAAGTGCATTCTTTGTATTTTGTGCTGAGATAAAGATTCTTCTATAGGCCAAAATTCCTATTGGGCCCATGAGAAGTGTGGTATTAGTGGGAAACGATTTATTTGCAATAATTATAATTAGTAGCCTAAGTACATGTATTGCGTCATAAAGTTTTCTTTTAATTTTACCTACACTGATACACTGACTAATTGAAGATCTTTGATTTAATTATGATTGAGCTACACATTGCTCATAGCAAAGCAATTGTTTTCATTTTATCATTCAGAAATATAAACAAACTTGATAAATACAGTATAATAGGTGCGCATTAAGTACATGGTTAAACGTATTTAAAATACGAAATCGGAATGAATTTATGTATGGATAAATGTCGGCTATCGCAGAAAGTTAAGGGGGCGAAGATAACTGCGAAGATATAAAATATACGGAATACATAAAAATTCAATATGCACAAATGTAGCAAAATACACGTAAGCTTACGGTAAATATGTACAATATGTATGAACTTTCAATGCGCGGTATTGTCAAGCCCAGAATGAAATAGCTAATAATCACAAGTATTTCATTTTTATATATTCTGTGAATCCAGTGGAAATTTGATAAAATATCAGAACTTTATGCTCTTATCCTGTAGCTCTCCTAAGATTCAAATCAAAATATTGACTTTTGTAACTTGATCTGTATATATTCAGCATTAATAGAAAACCCAAGTTTTGTATCACTTACCCAAGGTCCACCCTTGACGTAATGAACCCATGGTTAAGGTCCAGCCCTATCCAAGAAGCGCTGAGTGAGACAATAAATGGACTAGAATTCCCCAAGCAGATCCTGTCAAGTTTGGCTCTAAACTACTGTAGCTCTAGGAGAGTCAAAAAGTTTGACACGCTATGACCATTTATGTCAGCCGGTGGGAACGCGTCACCTGCACTCTTAAGGGCAAACCATAGGTTATATTTACTATTGCTAAATTATTAAAGTTATGTCCAATACGGGAATGTCCCATTATGGGATGTCTCAACATGAGAATGTCAATGTGTCAGACTCGTTATGGTAATGCTCCAGCTTCAATCCATATTCTTTAGTGTCCATTTTAGTATTGGTGGTTTTTGGTGACGAATAAATGTTGCTACTTTTGAAACTCAATCAAAGCATGCTTTTTATTTTGTCTTTTTTTACAAATAATGTGACATTTAATTTAATTTAAGATTTGCTTATGCCAATTGATGAGTATTGGGTTTAATAACATTTTCAAGGCTTTTGTAAGTGTATTTTGTTGTTTAGATGTACATAACAGTCATTAGTCACTAATTATGCCTTTTATACAATAATGTTCATTGCCTAATAAAGGCTTACTCATTAGCCTAAGGCTCGATGAGGCCGCATGTCGAATTTCATTTAATAGGCTGACATCGGGTTTCTAATTTCAACAGCTATATTGTCGGAAGGACAGCAATAGCATCTTTAACACGATGTCTCATTTGAAACAATATTTCAAACCAGGCTCTTAAGCATTGTTTTAAAACAGTGTTTTACTACAATGTTATAAAATGTTTTCAAGGATGTTTTTAGAACCACCTCTGTTGGAAACATGGCTGTAGAACCTTCTCTGTAAACTTGTTTTTAAATTGAGCTTTCAAACATATTTTTGCATCCTCGTTTCAAGCACCGTTATAAATGACATGATGGTGATTGTAAAAATGATTTATATACGTTGTGTTTTTTATTGACATCCCAGTAATTGATAAGTATGATGTACAGAGTATTATCGATCTTCCCGCGGATATTTAATAGCATGCTTTCACTTACAGTTCACGACAGTAATCATGTCTCAGGTATCTATTCTAATACTGTCTATGAATAAAGTCACGGCCGTTAATACAAATTTTAATTTCAAAATAATCGATTAGAGGCATTGACAGAGTTAATAACAACGCTTTTTGTGCGGACAATCTTAAATCAATTTGATAAGTGAAGGCTGAACAAGTGACAATGAATTACAAGGACTTTACTCACGAAGAAATTGCATGTTCCAAGAGAAATTTATCAGAACGCCGCCACCTGCAAGAACACTATTGGAGGAAGCGTTTCCGAGAAACTCTATCGGTCATTCCTCGCAAGCCTATCGGTGACCAGTGACCACAGTGTCAGAGGAAAATGTAAATGCTATCTTGAATGTATTTTGGGATAACCCAACGACATCTCAACGCAGAGTAGCTCAAGAAATTGGAGTATCCGTGTTCACGGTCAATAGGGTGGTCAAGAAAGATGGCATGAAACCATAGAAATTTACATCGGTTCAGGAATTGCGTGACGGCGATGGAATAAATCAACTTCACTTTTGTAGGTTTCTCATTGAGTGACAAAGAACTGATTCTAACTTCCATCGTAAATTAGTGACAAAGCGGACAATATCACATGAATCGTACTCAGTGTTCTTTCAGCGCCGGAAAAGAAAATGATAGCTTTCTGAAGTTGTGTGACATGTAATTTGTTGTTGATGTATACGAAAGAAAGATGCAAATGTGTGAGGGCTACTCCATAGTCTGAGAGATGGACACACAGTCTAACTGATTATTGTACCATAATTGCATCGAAAGTGTTGATTATTTAAAAGGAGTAATCTTCATTATTTATTATAACTTACTATAATTTCCTTAAAATTTCATCACCACATGTGTAAAATGATAATGTATATTGATATGGATTTGTAATATTATCAGAAAGAACATGAATTCAATGATTTTATCCCATCTGACCGAAGCGCGCGCAGATGAATCTAATTCTGTGGACCTGCCATTCGTTGCCCGAAATAACTTCAGTTCAGGGTTTTTTTAAGGCGATATACGCGCCCGATTTGGGCGGGTAAAAATTTCAAATGGGCGGGTAAATTTCGGTTGTCGGACCACTGTCCATGTCAGTCACTATTGTTTTTCACATAAGACGAATAATTCGAATTATTCGCATAATTCGAATTTAAAAATTATTAAACCCAACCCTATTTCAGGTGTGGATAATCTATACGAAACCTATTTATGTTCGATTATGCGATTCGCAAACATCGTCAAGTTAACAAGTACAAAAACTTTCCTTCACTCACACGCATTCAAAAGTAGGAAGTTATCAAAACGGATATACTATACAGTCATGTAGTGGACCATGCCAAAATAAATTTTACTGGTTGCGATTGAAGAAATACATTCGCAGTGGTGCTTTCTTGTCTCACATAGCTTACTTCATTTATAGAATTTGCATCACTGAAAGTTATAGAGGTGTACAACTGTACAGTACATGTATGCATGCCCCCTATACGTAGTTGACAATAAATTTCGATCGTTTAAGAGAAACTAGGCATATTCAATTTTTAAGTAATAATTGTAACACAACTTTTCATCATCCATGACTTAACTAAGCAATTTGCAGACTTTTGCAGTGCAAATAACACATTCATCGCTTATCAACTGTTATTGACATTCTTCAACTTCACTTCTCATTGATATGCGGCACTGTTTCGTTGATCATCAATAGGCTCTTGTCGATGAGGAATAACGTTGCAGAATGCAATTTGTCTTTATATAAATTGCAGTTTGCCATATTCACTGTGAAATCATGTAGTGTATTATGCATTTATCATATATGTTTTTACTACAAGTTCAAGAGACAATTTTCCACTGTTCCTCTCCATCTTATCCAGCAATTGTTGCTGTGCACATTTTAGTGCATGTACGTCATGTAGGCATATATTGTACCACCACCTCTAATTTGCTGAATATTCAAAAGATGCAACTTTGTTTCCGCTTTCTTTTTACAGCTGGAAAGGAAATTGAAAGAAAGATCTACAAGCCTTGTTTTGCTTTGTTTTAGATTGGCGGGTAGAATTTGGGAGTGGGCGGGTAAACGAAACCTTAAAAAAAACCCTGCTTCAGTTCATCGAAATTAAAAAATCAGAATGAAAAAAGTCACACTAACTCTACTGTAACAACTGTACAACTAGAACAAAGTACAAATTGCACGCTAATTACAATTATCAAAAAAAACTGCGATTGATGAAGAGAAATTTCAATACTGATAGGCCTACTTCCTGCACATTCGCACTTTTCGTGACAGGACCAATCTTCTTTTGTTATCTGTGTAAATGGAGTTCCTTCCATCAATCCCATTCGTTATGCACGCACTTATTGATTTGTAATCTCGCATGTTCTATTAATGACTTAGACACAGCCAAATATTTCGTGCAAATCCCTCGATTTCATAACCCAGATACTCTATCTATACTATACTTGTTGTACCGTATTTCTATAGCTGTTGATTGTTTGCTCATCAGTAGGTACACAAGATAATGCAGCAATTAATTAAGACTACATCATGTGCGATTTAGCATGTTAGAAAGTTAGAAGGAATATTGATTTTGTTTTTGTTTGAATATTTTCCATTTTCATGCAAATAGTCAATGTCTAGACATTTTTAAAGAGCCTACAATGTATAACTGAAGGAGAAATCTCTTACATCTTCTAAGACAGGTAAGTGCTAGTAAACTAAAGCTTGCGTAATTCATCACTTTTTATCACTAAATTTACTACTACCGACATTTATTCAATGCCTACAACAATTAATCTGAGGAATGAAATCAGACGTTGGTGTTGGTGGTTGCTTCAAATTCCCTTAGCTACTGCTTCTTTTGATTGAGTGGTCAGGTAGTGCTTTATGCTTTATAGCATCAAAGTCGACAGTTTCAATAAAGCAGTTATCGTACAGCAGTTATATCAGTTATCTATTCAACAGCTATTGCTGGAAACGTTCGCATTCCGAATGTTTAGTGACACAATCGTTTCTTATCGCAGCATCATGAATCGATTGGCTGCGTACATGTGTGCAGGTGAGACTATTTGATCTGACATCATCATATTGCTATTTATATATTTTGATTCAGCAATCAAAAATAATCAGAAAATGTAATTCAGACGTAATATTATGCCATTACTTCAATCAATCCACCGGACTCTAGACCACAGAGGTTGACTCGGGCCCTTGCTTAATTCCTAAAGTAGGTCCTGCTGCTCAGGATAGAATGAAAATCGCAATCAGCATTTTACGTGTGATCACACACAATCCGCAACATTTTCCATTTTTTTGTGATTTCGAAACTTTACCAAATTCTTAGCTGTAAATCACTTTAAAACTTTCACGATCACATGTGTATATAAAAGGAAATTCATAAGATTGGATCATTCATAAGATTGGTTTGT
Organism: Prostheceraeus crozeri; assembly: GCA_907163375.1. Lineage (NCBI taxonomy): Eukaryota > Metazoa > Platyhelminthes > Polycladida > Euryleptidae > Prostheceraeus > Prostheceraeus crozeri. The sequence continues at coordinate 250,472 of CAJQUW010003546.1, forward strand.
GCACAAAATACAAATGAAAGACATATGGATTGTGGAAGCTACTCTTTTAAATAGGAGGCCTAATCGTTTGATGTTTGAATATACGTATCCCCGAATATACCCGGTTACCTATATCCTAAGCAGAGAATGGCCTAAACACATCGCCTAGATACAGTCCAGAGCATGACCCGGTTACTATAGAGCCACGTTTAAAACGTAGGCCTATATAGTATAGTTTATGCATGGTATATGCCTACAATAATGGCATGGGCCTATGGTAGCTGGAATTTTGCATCTTGTTAGGCTTGGGTGTGGAGCCCAAGCCCTCTAGGGGACCTACGATGCAATTCTATGGCAGTAGAATTTTACATGTGGTTTGGCTTGGGTCATCAAAATTCTTGCTTGGCGCTTGGGCTAAACCCTATAGCCGCTTGGCTTGGGGTGACCAAATCCAAGCCCTATAGCAACCTTGCTGTCTATAATCCACATATAAAAGGTTGCTCTCGTCGGTTACTTTTGCTTTATGCTGTAGCATGCACGTTAAAGATAGCATGTGCAAGAGAATGAACAATATCGCTTCTTTTAAAATCTACTTCTAGGCTTACTTTAAAGACCAAGTAGGCCTACAGTAGAAAGGTAGAGTGTCAGTTCAAAAGATATCAGGGTACTTTTTTCTTCCCCCCCCCCCACATTTTTCAAGTTTTCCTAAATCATCAAATTTTGTCAAACTTAGTCACATTGGATTCAGAATAGACTTCATCTGTCACTGAGTGACACTACAGCACGACTGAGAAATCTTACTTGAATCCTGGGATGAAGGATTGGTCCCTTGGATACTCAGTTAGAATACAGGGTGCAGCTGTGATCATGAACTTGGTGTGATTGTTGTCTACAGACAAATGATGAGCAGTTGTAGAAGTGCCTTCATTCTTTTTGATGCCTAATAAGTTTCATACTACTCAATCATTATAATCTCAAGTGCCGATCTATTAGTCTGTAAAGTCATGAATTACATGTATTTGCAAAAACTTCCTTTTTTAAAAAATGATAAAACATCTTTCAGAGTCTAGAGATCATAAACATAATATCTGTCAAAAACCGAATATGTTGATACAAAAAGTGCTCACTATATGCTGATATTGGTACTTCTATTCTTCCCCCCCCCCACATTTCTGTTGTTGACACCCGGAAGTGTTGCATCGTCAACGGTCTTCTCTTGCTCCTACCTGTTCTCACTGACGTGGCATAGCGTTGAGTGTGTAAAACTCCTCTTGTCTGACTTGTAGAACATTTACAGCCTCAGAATTACACAACTGCTCGTCAATTGTCGCAGACAACAATCACACGAAGTTCATGATCACAGCTGTACCTTGTATTCTAACTGAGTATCCAAGGGACCAATCCTTCATCCCAGGGTTCACGTAAGACTTCTCAGTCGTGCTGTATTGTCACTCAGTGACAGATCAAATTTATTCTAAACCCAATGTGACTAGGATTTACAATCCCGGGATCTCGACCCTATTTCCGAGATTAAAAATCCCGGGATTATGTCTTCGAGATCTCGAGGTATTTCGAGATATTTGAAAGATTGGCCCTGAGTTCCTTCTAAGTGACATAGTTAAGAGAGTCAATGGCTTTTTTGAAAATGCATCTAAATTTTTTATGTTCCAAGTTTGATAAATTGCCAATGTGCTGTATTTGCCGAGCCAGCTGGTTAAGCCTCGTTCACCTAAGGTTTCCAATCCTGGGTCTCGGGATCCCGAGATCCCGGGATCGATGAGGATTTACGGGATTCTGAATCCCGGGATTAGGTAACCGGGATCCCGGGATTCGCCGCCATTTCATAATCAGTAGGATGCCTATAAGAATTTTAAGCTTTGCTCAGCTGTATCAGTTTCATCTTGAGCCAAGACGATTGATATTGTTCTTTAGCTAGGCATGCTTGTCGTCTCCCAAGGGTGATACTAACTGTCTCACGCGAGAGAGCGTGTGTGTCCTTTCTGGAGTTCATCTTATCAGTGTGTAGGCGTCCAATCACACAAATATTATAACGCACTCGCAAAAATGAATCGTACATGAAAATGAGAAAACCACAATTACCTTCATCAATGTTATGATTGTTATCATTAATGAGATCATTCCGCATGATCCAATAGGCCTACAAGTACATATTTTAGTATATCCCGCATATAAAAACTGAAACATAAACTCATTGCCAAGTCATAGAAGTTCAGGCACGCGTGTCTATCTCACAATAAAGTTCTAAGCTGATTAAACAGTTCAAACATTTCAGAACTCCTCTGAGAGCCCTCCATGACTCAGCCTGCACAAGCCTATAGGTACACCCGGTATATGACCCTGTGCTTTACAACAAATCTATTGAGCTTGTAAATCCCGGGATCGCAAAAGAAATCGGGATCAATTCCGGGATCCCGGGATCAGGAAACGTCGGGATTTTGAAAACCCTATCACACGATGACACTAGTGTCGTGACATTAGTGCCGAGGAGCAGCGCGAAATCTGGGCTAAATCAATGCCGTGACACAAACCGTTCAGACGCTTAATAAACAGTGTTGTGACACTGCTACTAGTATTGCTTCTGTAAACTGAAAATATTTCGTAAATTGATAGCTGAAAGACAAATCACAACGATTTAAAATAACGACTAAAGGCCCGTTCAAGGCTCGTTCAGACAGAGCTAGGTTTGCGGTTTGCGGTCTTTCAGGGAAAAACCGTCGAAGAAACCGTCATTCAACCCAGTGAGTCTCCCGAATTCGCTCTATTGACAGGTCACCGGACTGCTACTGCAGCTGCGCTGTGTTGGTTTTCACACATCGACAACGAATTGTGTCTCGGTGATTAATTGTCGGTGAAAGACAATTTGAAAAACATCATCAGTTATCGACAAAATGACATTGCAGTTGTATTCATCTTGTTGTTGTGATGAAGACAACGTTTCGTTCATCAAAATCGACCCAGTCGTTCAGAAGTTATGTCAAAAAATGCATTTGTTCACTAAGTGAATGTATGCTCAACTGATAAGTGAGTACCGTTGACAGAAAGTCTTCGAAACACAAAATTGGCGATAGCTCAGCTAATATTACATCAAATTTAACAAAATAGACTTCATTTTACTTGTCATTTCATGATTGTGAAGATGGTGCAGACAGTTGCTTACACAGATATAGAAAATCTTTTGCCAATACTCATTATCACATCAGTTGACAAGCACGTATCGTCTTTTGAAATATTTCTTGAAACTTAATGCTTGAACTTAAAATATATACAGTATATATAAATCTCGATCGAGATCCCGGGATTGCGATTAGCCAGTCTCGAAAATCCCGGGATTGAGAAAACGGCTCGAGATTGTAAACCCTAAATATGACTAACTTTGGCGAAATTTGATGATTTTGGAAAACTTGAAAAATGTGGGGGGGGGAAAGAATAGAAGTACCGAAATTTGTATAGGAAAGCCGTAATTGAAAAAATCGCAATCTTTCTCTGTCATTAACTACAACTAGACTCGACGATATAAATGCTTCTGTAACTATTTTTGGCAAGTGTTTCTCAGTTCTAAGAATTATTCCGCTATTAGTCATTGACTTGACTCATGGCTTTAATTAGCAATGTGTGAGTGTGTGTGTGTGTGCGTCATCCGCAGACACAGATCACAGGGCGTAAACCCATTGATGTAGGAGTAACTCCTACATCAATGCGTAAACCGCATTACACCACAGTTTCTGACATGTTTCTTCCCCCAAGATTGGCTTAAGTGCGTTGAATGAGAAATTTTTCTAGTTAGCGCATGCATATTCTAGGGAGCAAGTGTTTTTCCAAGCGCCAACCCTGGGCGACAATCAGAGAAACCAGATATTTCATGATCAGTGGTAGCAAGCGATTAACAGACAAGCTTGTCACAGACCACAGACGGATGACTTCAGCGAACAATTGATTTTCACATCGGATTTTCCTGCATTTAATGACCGAATCCGAATATGCTGATTGATGCATTGATGAGACATGTAGATACATGTAGTTCTGGTACATGAAATATTATTTAAAAAAACAACCGGTTTAAGCAACTTTTATTAAATATTTTCGCTTAGAAAGTCATTGGCGTGTGCAACTTGCATGCTGTGTGTTTGAGCAGCAAGTGGAACATAATGTCAAATATTGAATTGTGAAGAGTTCGCTACCTAAATATTTTTCACAAAACTCAAGATGAAATTGAACTTATGGGATACTTAGGTAAATAAAATCCATAAAGCACATAAATTATGACATTGTATGAATTTTTTGCAGTCATTTTTCTATATAGGCACCAGTTTTGTCAATGAAATCTCCAATTGCAAAATAGGCAGCCAATAGAGTAAGTACATATAGGTAGTCGAGTGTCGACTCAAAAAAGTGTCTGTATACAGTGAAAATTTTTATATCAAAAGATTCAATTTTTTACGGAAGTCACATTCCTGTGGTCCAAAAGATTATTTGAGCAGTTTTTAAAAAGCTAAATTTTTGCAAATTTATGTACGGCCGACATGAAGCCTCTTTATAAGTAGTTTGAAACAAGTTGGATATGAAAAGGAATGAATATTCGCTAGCAAGCATCTTAATTATGCGGAAATTAAGCTGATGATCTAGACATTTTTTGAACTGCATTATAATGCAAGTCCCTGCAAGTCTGTAAGGAAAAGAAAAGTTGAGATCTCATTGTGCTTCTTAATTGAGATGTCATATTTTTAATTTAATTTTCTGCGGCATGATCTTATAATTCACAATTGGCGTCATTTCTTGAATCTGAGAAGTAATAGTGGACCTATTTACATCTTTTAAAGTTAATTATGATCCGTTTATATGATTATGACGCTTTGCTCTTTCAGTGGCAGGTTGCTAGTGATATGATTACGCTTAAGAAAATAATCTTATTATAATAAAACTGAGCTTCAAGTAATGGCAACCCATCGAATTGCTAATTTAGCAAACTACAGGGTGTTTCAGAAATCCTGGGCACTTTGCATAAAAATTTTTATATAATGATCTTTATCTATATTTACCATCGTAAAAGTGCCCTGACAGTCGCAAAACTTCATATTGATGTAAACATGTTATATAGCCGATGTATTCATGTACACCTGCAGATCTTAGTAAACTTATATAATTAGGGCTACTATCATTTTAACCACTAAATCGGGAAATGAAAAAGCCTTTTTTCTTTGATAAAGGTATACTTGTATAAGCAAATAATAGACATTTAACAAGAAAACAATGAGAGCATAGTCAAAGTACAAGTTATCGATCATGTTCAAACTGTTGACCTTCCTTGGCAATGCACGCTCGAAATCGGGAAGAAACGGACTGGCAAACTTTATGACACAGTTCTGGAGTTATGTTGTGAACTTCTTCGATGATGAAGCTCCTTAAGTCTGGAAGACTCCTAGGTCGATGTGCAAAAACTCTATCTTTGAGGAATCCCCATAAAAAATCACAAGGTGTAAGGTCCGGAGAACGTGGCCCACTCCACATGACCTCGACGACCAATCCATCTTCCATTAAAGTTCTGGTCCAGGTGTCTCCTGACTGATGTGGCGTAATGTGCCGGACAACCATCTTGCATGAACCACATATTGTCATCATTGATGGAGAAGACATGTTCACGAAGCCAGTCAAGATATTACTCACCGTTGAGATTTCCATCGATGAATACAGGACCAACTATTCCACTCGAACGAATGCCACACCATAACCATTACGCTTGGGCCTGACCATTACTTTCAACAGTGCACTGAGGGTTTTGTGTCGACCAGATTACACAGTTGTGTCGATTGACTGTTCCAGAAAGTTTGAATTGTGCTTCATCAGACCATAAGATGTTATTCGCGAACTCGGGATCTCTATCCATCATACCCAGTAAGATGTCGCAAGTTTTCAACTCTGCGATCAAAGTCGTCTTCGGACAATTCATTTATCATGCGTGGAATATACGGCTTGCACTTCAGTTCCTTGAGAAGTCTGTAAGTGGACGAATGGCTTAGATGACAGGCATTTGACAATTTCCGGCTTGACATAGGCTCGGCACCATTGTCAACAAGCAGCTCAACCAACACTGCCTTGTTTTCATCGGTAGTGATAGACCGTGGTCTACCGTAGGCTTTTTCGGTTGAAACACTACCAGTTTTATCAAACTGTTTATTGATGCGTCCAATCGTTCTACGATCGATTGCATTCTCTCTATATTGACGTAAAAGTTGTCTTTCAACCTCAACAGCATTTTGAGAAAGAGAATATAAACGTACAGCCTTAATCTTCTGCTCAAGTCTGTCATCTTCAGCCATAACGCAAGTATTTTAAAACTCTTACTTACTAACAGTGCAAAATGAAGAAGTCGATATTATATCAGTGAACGAATATCAGTTTGAATTTATGCGGAAAACAATGTATTAACATTTGAAATCATAGAAATTGACTATGCTTGTAAACTTACTGTGATTTGAGGTCAAGTATTCAATTCAAGTATTGAAATTGATTATGGAATGAATATCCTATCTAACATAACCATAGCTCAAAATCAACTAAAACAGCGGTATAAAATGGAAAACTATGAACAGTCATATTTGCTGATTGTCTGAGCAAATTAGCAGTGAATTCTAATGGAGGCGAAGTCCCTCACTTTTGCATAGACATAGTGTGACTCCTACTTCGATAGATTCAAATGGACCTCGTTCGAATGGCTGCATAAATGGGAATTATGATTCATCAAGTTGTGCCCAGCATTTCTGAAACACCCTGTATATTACCTCTCCAAGTTGTCATGACATGGAGGATTTGTGGATTACTATTCTTTATTCTGTATCGCTATCATGATCAGTCAAATTCATAGAAATTAATAATACCATAGAAAGTCCTAGAATGGAAATTGCATGAAAATTATGGCACACTTCGGGGAACTTAGTTGGGGCAAAATGCAAATTTTGCGAACTGGCTTTCTTGTTTTCGGGTTGGCATTTTCAATTATCAAGTCAATTTGTGATCTGGATTGTTGCCCCTAGTCCAAAGATCATGTACACAAAAGCAATTGTGAATTTGCAAAATAGTGCAGCGACAGGATGACAGAGAAGGAAATCCTTTAAAACGTTCTGTATGGTCATCATTTTGAAATATCGCTCCTATAATCAATCAAGGGTATAAGCAGACACATGTGCAACTTGTAATGTCGATTTACAGAGCATGCATTGCTCCAGCTTGAAATCAGAGGCCAAGAAATCTCAGAGTGTTCATTTTACTTTGAAGGATTCGCCTGTTCATTATATTTGAACAGTTTTCAAAACCTTTGATTGCTTTCGAATATGAGCTTCCAAAATATCATCACACTATGTCATATAAATCATTTAGTGATAAATTGAAAAGTTCCAACGACATTTCATTTATCTGATAAATGACTGTCGCTAAAGAAGCTTTCGATGTGTTTATTCCAGAAGAGCGCTAGGTTTCTTGACTGTTAGGAGGAGAAATTATCCAATAATTATAATTATTATCTTTGAATTCTTGAGATGTTCTTACAACCAGTACACCGACTACTTTCGATTATGACTCTGTGAACCAAATTTCAATTCGTATTCCACTTTTGAGAATTGGAAAATAGTTGTCAATGACTGGTACAAATAGACACAGCATATCAATCCATGGAATAGTAGGCTATTTCACATGAAACAATACCATCATCTCACTTAAAATTCTTTTCATGAAAATCCTGCAATTTGCTGTCAACAACTTCCACAACCAACTTGGCAAATAGTCTGACTATGATACAATGTTTTAGATCGAATATGATCTACAAACCATAGATTTTTCCATGTGCCATCATTGTACATAGGCAAGATATCAAACTTCCATTCTAGTGTATTATTATCTACTTCTATGGTCAAATTCGTGCACATTTCTGCAAGTGTAGAAATTTGCATATCTCACAGGTGGTACCTTGGTCTCGACTCATGTTCATTGAATGAAATCGAAACTGTAAACACATCGGGGATATAATAAATGCGGAGTTGCTACTCTACCTAATATACCTACTCTATGAATGAAAATTTTTCAGGACATACCCTTCACCATTCTGGAATGCCGCACATAATAAAGCACATAAATTATGACTGTATAAATTTTGAATCATTTTTCTATATAGGCCCCATTATTGTCAATGTAATCTCCAATTGCAAAATAGACAGCCTTATTTGCACAATTAAATTTGACATATTTTAAATATCCTTGATGTATTGGTTGTGCAGATAACTATTACAGATTTCAGACTTTCACAGATTAAATATTGGATATTTATGTCAGCATCATTCGGTTCATATACAATATGAACTAACCTTTCAAACGATCAACCTGATTTTCATCATAAAAGCTAAAAAAGACATGAAGATTCAACGATCATTCATCATATAATTATCACTGAATTGCGCACTTATATCTCAAATGTGCTCTGGGTATGGCTATACAGTAGTAGCAAATTCTAGCCCCTTTCCACCGCATTTGCACTAAAGGTCATGACCTGCTCTTTCATCGGAGCACACGCCCACGCATCAGAGCACGGGTTGCGAAGAGGACAGGAAACGGAGCACACGCCCACGCATCGGCGCACTTGGGTTAAGAGCACGGAGCACCAATCGGAGCACGCGGCGCCGAGCACGTGTGATGAGTCACAGCAAGGTATATAAGGAAGGCGCTGTCAGAGAAATTCATTCTCATCATATGAGATTTAAAGATGTTTTAGGAGTCGAGATGAGATGGGACTCGACCCCGCCTCTTACCTCGCACTAATTTATTCCAAAGTCAGTTTGATATGTTTGCTGCTCTGGTCATAATCTTTTCGAACGTATAATTTCTAGTAAAATCATTAATAATTTTCGGCGTAAGCCTTAAAGTCCAACCCAAGGTATGGTAAGGAGGCCTCTTCGGCGATACCTTTTTTATGGATTAATTAATTTGGTCTACAAATGTAATTTATTGCTATAGCAGGAGTGATATGCGGCCCTCGTGCTTCACAGCATTGTCCTCCAATGTGATCAAAACAAATTCTTTCTTATTCACTTAAGTGCATTCTTTTTTAAAAGCAATATACGGCAGTATTGTCATTTCTCAACAAAAAGGAAGCTTTAAAATTTGCAAAACCCAAAAATGTCATCGATCTCTACGTAAGCACTTGTAACTTACAGGATTCGACAAACAACCCTAAACCTGCACGTGTCGAATTAAAGGGAAACTCGAATAGTTATTTTACTCAGATTTGTATACATATCCTTCAACAAATCATTTCGCGGAGAACACAGATTCAGACAGAGAGCAATAAATTTATCGAGGCTGTTGACAGCCGGCAATGATAAAATAAAAATAGAAATGATGTGAAAAGAAAGAACTTCCGTTATAAACGGTAAACACGCTCTCACCTCTTGTCCTTTTAATACAATTTGCAGAGTGTGCGTTTACCTAAAGTATTTAAACAAAGACTGCT